>PYAF01001361.1:609919-622054 GCA_007407185.1 Glycine tomentella | reverse complement strand
ATCCTTAAGGTAAATATATATTTTATTTTATTACCATGAAAACAGATATTTAATTTTAATGAATGCGAAGAATATTATTTGAACTTATTTTATTAAATGTTTTAAGGTCAGTTTTAATTTTTTTATTCAACTAAAAGATATATAGAAAAATCAAGATAAAGTATATTTAATTTTTAATTCAAATTTATGGATATAATTTATCATTTTTATCAACATGTACATGCTTTAAATACAAAGAGATAATCATGTTATTAAACAATATGGATTTTTATAATACTTATTAAGATAAATATATTAAGAAATTTGCATATTAATAAAATATGAGTTTAATATTTATACATTGAAAATATAAAATAGTTTTATATTATCATTCAATTACAAATTACTATTTGAATTAATCTAAAATATTTATTATACATTATACGAGTTATAATTAAAAGACTATGGAAAACTTATATAATCAGCGTGTAATCCTTTTTCTCATAAAATATATATTTACCTTAAGGATTTTAATATTACATATCAATTAGAATAATTATAATCCTTTTTTTAATTATAAAGTACTAAAATAAATACATTAAGAAGTTTACATATTAATAAAAACATATTTATAGTAAAAAAAATAATATTACACATCAATAATAATAATAATAATAATAATAATAATAATAATAATAATAATAATAAATTAATTTCCTGTGCACGAATCTACATACAAAGCAGAGTATAGAGAAAAAAAGAGAATAGTCTGTTTGAGAACGTGAAAATAAGAGAGAAGAGAAATAAAAATGTATGAGTTATACAAGTTTTTATTTCTTTATAAAATACTGCAAAAATATCAACTGATCGCATTCTTTTATGAAAATAATCTATTGTTTTTCCGTTCATAATTAATTGTCATAATGTAAAAAAAATAAAAATAATTAATTTTCATTAACAACAATTGATTATCTTGTTTCAACAATTGCTTTTTATTTCTAAAAAAAACAATTGCTTTTTAGCAAGTCACAATCCCTTATTTTATATTTTATTTTTTTTTTCTCTCCCTCTTTTTTACTATTTCTCTTAAATTAAACATTCCTAAATTTATTATATTTTTCACTTATTTCTATTCCCTCCATTTTCTTCTATCCTAATTCTCATCCATTTATTTCTTTCTTATCATGCATATCATTAAGCTTTTCAAAACTAATTATGAGTTGGAAAAAAACCTAAAATATAATTGAAATAAAAACTATTTTAAATAGTCTCTGTACAATCAATTGCTTCTTTTTTCAACATTATTATTTTTATATAATTTTGATTTTGATAATTATACAAAAAAACTATTTTTTCTACATTATTTTCTAAATATCCAAAAAAGTTTACTACTACAATAGTTTACTTCATGATGTTTCTTTTCCCCGTTAATATATAACAAAGAAACGGCCCATAGTTCTGAAACCAAAACCAAAAGGATCCAAAGAGTGGGAGCTGCAAACTAAATTTCACGTTATTCTCACTCCCTCCCAACCCTCGTACGCCGTACCGTGTTTCCTCGTCCGACCAACAAACCGCACCCTCTCGGATGGTTTTCTCCAATTCTGCAGCAGCAGCGCCGCACACATGTCACAACCAAAGGGTGAATAAATCAATTTGTTCGAATCACATTTACCTACATGTTTATTCATCATCCCAATTCATGCACTTGTAATTGAATGTAATGTCGTAACGTTTTCTTTTATTTTATTTTGTATTTTTTGCAACAGAGCTTCCAGGGTTTTACTATGACTCTGAGAAGAGCAGGTATTTCCCCATCGAAGGCCCCATTCCTGGTTTTTCTTTCAAGCCTATGAACCCTGCTCTTAACTCACCCCAAACCTCTTCCAATCAGGTATATCCGTATATATATACATTTATAATATTTGTAATTTAGTCTCTAAAGTATTACCCTTTATCGTAAATAGTCTTTAAGTTATGAAATTTATATGTAAAGTATTGAAAATTCATCACTTTAGTCTCTAAGTTGATATGTTTTACTGACGTTGAGGGACTGATTTGAAGGATTTTTCGATGCTTGAAGGACTATGTAGCGTGATTTTTTAATACTTTAAGGACTATTTTGTATAATTTTATTACTTTGAGGGTTACTTAGGAAAGAAGGTAATACTTTAGGGACCACTTTGATGGTTTGTTCATTTGTAAAACCTTAATGCATTGCGCAATTAGGGTTATATCTGACTCATTGAATTGAATTGAACTTGAAATGGGACTGATTTTCGATACAGGAAAGTGGTGGGAGTTGTTGTAGGAAGCTTAGAAACAGAACCCTGTCTAAGCTGCTTCGGGCTAGGGAGTTGGATGGTCACTGTGCCATTGCCTTTCGCTATTGCAGAAGTAACTTCACCGAGGAATTCCGGAAGATGCAAGCATCTAGACCTGTGGTGCAAATCACTTTTTCATTTCCTTTTCTACGTCGTTCCGAGCTTTGAATCTGATCAAAGATTGAATTTGCAGATATGGAAGTCTCGGGGAACTGATGGGATGCGTATTACTGCTTTGGAACACTTGCGCGTTGATGTGCAGACATCGGCGGATAACTGAAACTGATGTTTTGTTGAAGGGCAGCACAAATGGCTCGATGAGGTATAACTTGTGTCTGTGTGTGCGCGTGTTTTCTGTTTGTCGTTGTGCTTGCTTGCTTTCTGTAATGAAATCTAGGACGATTTGAAAATATCTCTATTCTCTAACCTTTGTGATTGAATTGTTTCTTTTATCAACTGTGAAATGGATGTAAACATGACTTATAGTTGTTTCTAACTATTTATACAAGTTAAATTAAGCGAGTACATCTTTGTATTGTTTTATGATCTCATATAAATGTATTAAGTTAAATTACATTTTTGCCAACCATTGCCCTTATATCAAAGTGTAAAAAAGCCACAGCGGAGCAGTTTAGTGTAGTGGCATTAGTGGACTAAGCGGCCATAGCGGCACTATGGTATCGTTTGTGTTGATACCAACAAAGCCCTCTGAATAGAGACATTAGAGCTTTTTTGGGTTTTTAATTTCCAAACAGGAAATATACAGCTGTAATAGTAGTGAAAATGATAAAGAAGACAACTTGGGCTTAGAAGATGATAATTGGTGATTCTTATCTAGAAAACTTGTATTTGACTTTTGTTGGTATTACTTGTATGTTTTGTTTTACACACCCATGGCTTTTTAGTGTTAATTATTAATGTCATTAATTTAGGGTAATTTTTTTTTATCATTTTTGAGAATTTATATGTATATATAGTAATATAGTAATCGTCTGCTACGCGCCACTATGCGGTATTTAAAAAACTGCTACCTTCCTAATCATGTGACCAACAGTCAGTATGTTTGTTTTAATCAATTGGTGTGTATCTTTTCATCTTGACATTAAATTATTCAATTTGTTTTTCCATATTTCTTTAATCTTCTTTTTGCAACATTTCTCTAGTACTCTAATCAACAACTGATCAGTTTATGTCAATATTTTATCAGTACCTTGATGATCCTGCAAACTGACTGGACCACACTTGTTGCGCTTGAACCTAACAGATGTTTATTATTCATTTGATTCTTGTTAACATTGACGTATAATGTTAATAACTATTTACTAGTTTGTGAAATTCGGTATTTTACAGTTTTTCTCAAGTTGGAGGGGTTGGGCGTAATCATGTTGGTGGGACAAAATGGAGGGCAGATTGTGTGAAGAATTATGTTAAAGGGAGAACAGATGAGAATAATGAGGTGCTTAAGCCAGTTTTTAAACCTAATCGCGCTGCACTGCTTATGTCCTCCAGAATATCTAGTATAAGATTGGGTCCAAAGTGCTCTTCTCACGCTATCAATGATGGTCATATTGTTGGACGTGCATTGTATCTTTTTGAGTATTTTTGGTTATTTCTCTGTAAGCACTATATATATATATATATAGGGAGGGGTTCCAGTTACTCCAAGAGTAACCCTAAAAGAGTTACTCCAAGAGTTACTTCTCATCCTCACCATTCATTTTCTTAAGATCTAATGATTGTAATAATAATTAATCTTAACCATTAGATCTCAAAAAAATGAATGGTGAGGATGATGAGTAACTCTTGGAGTAAGTGAATCCCTCCTCATATATGGTTAAAATTTAAACGTTTAGTGATATGATCTTCATGTAACTTCTAATCTTATCGTCCATGTGACATTGGATTACCAAGATTTGCTATATAATATAGTTTATATTTGACTTGTTGAATACTCTCTATCATCAATATTGGAACACTATATGCCATTTATTTATAATAAAGTTCATCTTGAAGTGAAAGATCTTAACATGAAAATAGATTTACTACATTGGGATCAGAGACATCAGGTGGAACAGTTTATACTCTTGATCTTGTTGAACCATTAAATCTTGGACCAGGTATACTGAACACATGGAGCGGACTGGCATGGAGGAAATTGCATCTTTCAGGGGTACCATTTGGACATCAGAATATGATTATAATAGACATCGGGCTGTAATTGGTAAGTTACATATTGCTCTCATCACTCTTTCTCACACACATAGGCAGACACATGCATGCTCAGATGCATTTGCTTATGCCTAATAATGTTAAATTTAGATACAGCCACATGACATTTTGTGAGGAATTTGTACTTAACCGTTAGCATTAAGTCATGGCCTTGCTAATTTGTTATTATGTTTCATGTTCCCTCATTAACACTTCCCTATATAGATTCCAACCCAGTTGAGTTTTGATTATTACCAATAGCTAAAGGTTTTAAGGGATAAATAATTTTGGGCCATAACATGCACCCAAACTTTTGTCAACAGTTTATCAAGAATTCTGGATTGTTGAGATACTAGGTTTGCTACTGTTCACTGACAGATTTATTATATTTGGGTACTTTTCATTCACCCCATTCTTATACAAATACTATTCCTAATCCGTTATATCTTCTCACTGTTTGATTTTCAGTTTATAAAATTTAGCTACATGAAATTATCTAGTGTAGCCTGTATCAATATGGCTGTGAATGGTCTGTTTTGTTTTGCTTAGGGATGGCAAAGTGGGCCAGCCCACCCAAAAACGGGCCGGGCTGGCCCAACCCATTAAAAAAGTGAGTCGGGCCGGGCTGACCCACTTTTGCAAAGTGGGCTGAAAATATTAGCCCGCCCCACTTTAAAGTGGGTTAGTGGGCTAGTGGGCCAGCCCACTTAAAAAATAAAAAAAAATAAAAAAAATAAAATAATTATTAAAAAATTCAAAATGTAATTATTTATACTAAAAATTAATAATGTACTAACTTAATCTTATAACAATGATTTTTAATATATAATACATGCCTAATAGAAGTAAAAACAAGCACGAAATACATGTCTAACAATGATTTTCAATTAGTTCCTAAGTCTTAACAAATTCTTAGAAATTTGCTTCACAATGATGCAGACAATCAAAACATACATGTAGTATAACTCATTATTAGGTTCCAAATAAAAATGTATTAGGGTTAAGGATTCAAAATCATTAACTTCTTTTTAGTCTCTCTCCCTCCAAGTCACTCATTTAATTACCTATTAAATATTTTATTATTTTTTATTGGTGGGCTGCTGGCCCGGTGGGCTGGCCCACCCCTAGCCCACATTTTTGTGAGCCGGGTGGCCCGTCCCGTTTAATGAATGTGGGCTCAAAGTCTCAACCCAGCCCACATTTTTTCGTGGGTTAAACGGGCTGGCCCGCCGGGCCAGACCCGTTTTGCCATCCCTAGTTTTGCTTCTCTCTCTTGTCTGCATTTTGCTTGTATTTTTATCAGATTAAGATAATGAAACATGTGCCATGGGAAATGGTTTATTAAGTCTTGGTGGTAGTTCATGAACATGATGGTTGTGATATATACCCTCTTCCAGAAGAAATATCTGAATTCTGAACAAATTTTTTGACATTACAATTTTTTCCCCTTTGTTATTTTATATATAATTTTTTGCAATATATTTATTTGTGTTCTTTATCTTTGTTAGGTACAAATTTGGGAGGTGCTTCAGTGGATCTGGAAACTGGGACAATGTCATGGTTTTTACACTGTAAAAGTGATGTTTTTGCGCAACAGATTGTTAATTCGGTAAGTTATCCCTTTTTATTTTAAAAAATGGCAAGTTATTCCTAATAAATACTGCCCAGTAAATTTTATTTCAGTCAAATAAATCATTAAATTGAATAAAAGCTGAAATTTTCACCTTTTCTTAATGAATGGAACGTTTTTGTGAATTTAATTATCAATTCATTATTATGAACCGAAAATTTGCCTAGTTTACATAACTGCCGGCATTTTTACTATTTCCATATCCTGTCATCAATCACTTGAACTATTCTTATTAAACAAACTTGAAACAAAAGCAGGGTTACATAATTGTTGATTGCTCATTTTGAAAAAGACATTATAAAAAGGTTCAAAGGGAAATGCTGTGCTTGATCTTGATGTTAGAAAAAAGGAATCTATTTTTCAGTTTTCTATATGTGTAAATTAATTAAAAACTAGGTGAAAAGTAAGGGTATAATTGGCAAAAGAGTAATTAATGTTATCTTGAACTTTAAAAATGAAAGATAAATAGAAACACAAATTTTCCATAAATCTGACAATTAAAATGGAATGGAGGGAGTATCTTATTACCTCTTTTTGGTGCTAATAAAATTTCTTCATTGATGTGAAAAGCAATGTGGTATTTGTTGATTTCTGTCTTTTTTTATGTTTTCATTTTTTGCTACAAAATCACCATGACATATCCTTTGACCATATTATGAGGTTACCATTCTCTATATTTTCTCATTGTTGTTGCAGGGAAATGTGATTTTATGTGGGCTAAGAAATGGGGCAATTGTCACTGTTGATTCTCGTGAGAGAAGAGAAAGCCTTTCTGGTAGACTTATTACCCATCGGATACCATATATGCATCTTCAGACAAGAAAGTTGTAGGTTCTAATAAAGAATGGTTCAAGGTATTTTTCTTCGTTTTGGAAATTAGAATTGAGGATAGACTAGAGAAACAGAAGGTTTCAAGAAACAAGCAAAATATAGCATAATAAAATATTGTACAAAGATTCAGAATAGATAATGTAAACCTTGATTTTAAAATCAACATCAACGTCAACAACACCTTTAACCCAAGTTAATTGGGATCAATGGTATATGAACCCAATGACAAATTGAAAATGAAACAAAGAAAGAGAAAATGAGAGGGGAAGAAAAAAGTGGAAATAAGATGAAAGAGAGAAAAAAAAAAAGTTAAAAAAAATGGTGAAAGGAAGAAGAGAGAAAAGAAGAGAAAAAAAATTAAAACCAGGGAATACTGAAACATATAATTACTAACCATCCACCAAACTTAGAGTTTTTTTTCACTCCGTCCTAAGACATACCGTCCGTCAATCTATATCTCACTTCATTAGGTCTTGTTTAACTACCTTTCCCTAAGTAAGTTTCAGTCGACCTCTACCTCTCTTTGTGTCAAGCTCTTGGTAACAAACTCTTGTTTTTACGGGAGTATCCAGTGGACGTCTCATAACGTGTCCAAACCACCTCAATCTATGCTCCCTCATCTTTTCACATACTGGTACCATTGATACCTTTCGTTGAATATCCTCATTTCTAATCTTATTCATCTTTGTATATCTACACATCTTCATTAACATCCTTATTTCTACTATCGCTATTTTATGTTCATGTTGTCTATGTGCTGGCTAGCGTTTCGCTCCATATAGCATTCCCGGTCTTATAGCTGTTCTATAGAATTTTTCTTTTAGCTTAAGAGAAATTTTGCGGTCACACAAAAACCCCGATGCACTCCGACATTTCATCCACGCTACTCTAATTCTATGATTTACATCCTCATCAATCTCATCACCTTTTTGCAACATTGATCCCAAGTATCTAAAAACATCTTTCTTGGATACCTCTTGACCAAGTAGATGTACTGTGTTTTGATCACCATCTCTTACCCGTGAAAACTCACTTCATATACTTCGTCTTGCTCTTGCTTATCTTGAATCCTTTAGACTCCAAAGTGTTTCTCCACAATTTCAATTTCCTATTAACACCATCTTTGATCTCATCAATAAGTACGATATCATCTGCAAAAAACATACACCACGAAACTTCTCTTGAATATCCTTCGTTGATTCATCCATTATTAAGGCAAAGAGATAAGGACTAAGAGTTGAACCTTGGTGAACACTTACCATGATAAGGAAATACCTTGATGTTCCATTACAAGCTTTCATACATGTGGTAGTCCTATCATACATATCCTTAATTACATTAATATACTTTAATGCTACCTTTTTCTTCTTAAGAGTCCACCATAAGACTTCTCTTGGGATTCTATCATATGCTTTCTCAATATTTATGAACACTATATGTAAGTCTTTCTTTTTTTCCTATACCTTTTCGTTAATTGTCTCATTAAGAAAATAGCTTCCATGGTACATCTTCCTGGCATAAATCCAAATTGATTTACGAAAACCTTGGTCTCTCTTTAGGGGCGGATCTACGTTGAAGATTGGGGGAGGCAATGCCCCCCCTTAAATATGGGCCAGAGACAGTGATGGCGGTTGGTGGAACGGCGGTGGAACTGGGCAGTGCCCCCCTTTAAATTTTCGTTGACGGCAACACCTCTTGATACTGTAGGAGAAAACGCAGTGCGAAGAGAAAGAGAAAACAACTCATAAGAACATCAACGGAAACTAGAAAGAAAACGCAGACCAGCATTGCAAAGAGGAGGAGAAAAGAAGCTAGGTTTCGCTTATTTGGGCCTAATTTGCTTTTTGTACCCACTTTTTTTCTTTATGCAGTTTCATATTACATTTTCGAAATGAGCTTTTGAATTTTAATTTAGGTAGTTGTTATTTACGGTTTTTTTATTATTAATACACTTTACTTGTGTTATCAAATTCAATTGTTATTTTGGATTTTTCATTATAGAATTATGGATGAATTTTCTTAATCAAATAATTTTAGTTATATAAATATATATAATATAATTTTAAGTGAATTCATAATCTTGTACATAAAACGTTGATTTAAATTTTCTTTACAAAATTTTTTTCCGGAGGCACTGCCCCCAAACCCCCACCACTAAATATGCGGACATAAAAATGTTTTCTGAAAGGTTTGAGCGCCCCCCTTAATTTATTTTCTGGATCCATTCTTATCTCCCTCCTTAGGCGATGCTTGATAATTTTCTTCCACAATTTCATAGTATGGCTCATGAACTTGATGTCTCTATAGTTTGAATAATTCTATCTCCCTTGTTTTTGTAAATAGGCACAAACATACTTTTCCTCCAAGCATCAGACATCTTATTTGTTTGAAGAATTCTATTAAAAAGATTGGTCAACTATTTTATTGTCATATCTCCTAAGCCTCTCCACACTTTAATAGGGACGTCATCAGGTCTCAAAGCTTTATTATTCTTCATCCTCTTTTAAATCTCCTTAACTTCAAGTATATTAATTCTGCGCACAAGTCTTCTATTCAGATCATCAAAAAAGTCCTCCAAATCCACCTCACTCTTGTCGCTATTCTCATTAAAAAGTTTGTTAAAGTAGTTTAGCATCTTTCACTTACATCTTCATCCCTTGATTTTAAAATGACAGGGGAAAAACTGTAAGAAAATCTATTAAAGAGGAAAAGATGAAAACTAAGATTTCCCTGTGTATGCCAAGTGATGTATGTGTTTTTTGTGAATCTGTTCAAGTCCCTGTATAAATTTTTGATTTGACGGAATTCATTATTTCTTGTTCTATGTTCACAATGTGTTCTTCAATGTCTGACTTTATGATTGTCATTACACTATTAGCTTTATCTATTATTGATATGCTTATGCTTCACCCGTATTGCAGCTCAATGGAGACATATATCCTTCTCATACGATTCGGATGTCTTCATCTATTTCCTGGTTAGTCATCCTTTTCCTTGTTGGTTGTCTACTTGACTTGTATCTTCGTTTGAATATTATTGATTTTGACTGACTATTTTCTGTAATTTATTTTGTGGGTTTGACACTAGTTTGGCATCACTTCAGTTTGATGATCAGTACTTCTTGGCAAGCTCAATGGATGGATCGGTTAGTATACTCTTCAGGAGAATTTTGACCTATATCATTTATGTCTGTTCTTACATGGCATAGAATGCCACAACTTTGAAGCAGCATTTCATGATTAATCAGTTGCATGAATTTATTTCTTATATTTAAATTGAAGAGAAATTATTTGTATTTAATGCACACAAACTAAGTGTAATCAATCCCGTTTAATTGAATTTCTTTTTTCATGGGAGATTATATTTGTTTTGTTCACTGGGTCTTGCATCACCTAGACACTATAGTGATTGATATGATGACCAATGAAGGCAATATATGTTACCAGAACTTACAATATAAAGAAGAAAACTGTTACGTAAATTGTTTTGGTAGTCACCATTTCTTACTGGCCGCATATCATGAGAGAAATTACTTCTTAATGATGGGTTCTTTTGCTTTTCAGATGAAACTTTATGATCTTCGTCTACTTCAGAGGGGTGCTGTTCAATATTATGAAGGGCATGTGAATTCTCATACTCGTATACAGATGGGTGTTGATCCATCTGAGAGATTTGTTACGTCAGGTAGGCGTTGTTTCGGTGATGTTATTTATTTAGCATTCTAGAGTCTGAATTCGTCTTTGTCATCTCAGGTGGAAATGATTGCAAGCTAAGGTTATGGAGTATCAAGTCTGGTGAACTTCTTTTCGAGGACAAGTTCTCTGATTCCATTATCTCCACCGTGTGCTATAAAACATATGGACATAGTGAGCACGACATCCTCTCATCCTTTCCGCTTTCAATTTTATAAATTCTCCTATGTTTTTGGTTTTCAGCTGGTAGCTAATCTTAAAAAGTGTATTATTTGGTTTTATAGGTTTTCAAGCAGAAGAGGAAAACCAATACAAGCGCGACTCGTCTCAGGGTGCATGGCTTGGATCATATGAAGGACTGTTTTATATGTGCTGGTTATGAGCTATCCTATGCTCACATGATCAAGTCTGGATACATCCTCAAAAGCTAGTGTCTAATGAATGAACTAGTTGCATACAATACCTGATAAAATTTAATTAGGTTATTGCACATATCTATATATACTCACAGCAAAATTCCCTGTTAAAGGCTCTTTTGGGGATTAAAGCTGATACTAGCAGTGGCACTGGCACATAGCAGAGATGACCAATACTTTGTAGAATTAGTGCTGTTTTAGTATTTACACACAAGGAAAGGTTCAAAGCCAAAAATAAAAAAGGAAAGCATTGTGCTGGCTATGGCTTTTATGTTCCAAAAGTTTCTATGTTGACGTTGTCCTTTTGCTTTGAGAATCATCATATGCTGGCCAGCCTTAGTCGTGCCAGTGACCATTGTGCTACTGTTAATTGGCTCGTATCATTAGCAGGGTTATTTAGAAAAAAAGATTTCATTTTTTTAGATTGAAAACAAATGAGTTGAATAACAAAGGTAGTGGTTATAATTGGCTCGTATCATATAGTAATAATGCTATTTGTTTTAAATATAAATCAATAATGATTGAAAATTAGTTATTTTAAGAAGTTTCTTAAAAATGGGAAACAAAATGTTTGTTGCTGCACTTTTCTCATCCTTTTTAGGGTTTTTGTTTTTTAATCCGTATGAATTGAAAACAAGTACAAGGAGTTTATGACAACTCAAGTATCTTATTCGACCAATCAAGTTAGATTTTTTGGTATTCTTTTTAGGGGATTGAGATATGAATTTCGTTTTACTTTAATTTTTTTAGATGCATTGCCACCGTATTTCTAGAGCAGAGATATCTTGCAAGGAGCTATATGCTCCAATTCATCGTTATTCAGTTTTCTTACTGTTTCAATAGTAATTGTTGTGTTATGTGAGCTTGCAATTGAGCTATCTTAATAGAAAGTTCACTTTCTTTTCTACTTTATTCCTCTGGTTGCTATCAGAGACCAAGGATAAAATTAACTGTTGGTCAGTTTTGTTCCTTTTGGATTCAACCAAATAAGTGATGGATGCTTCTTTGCATGTACCAAACTTTGTTGAGGAGCTTGATTTAAGACACGTCTTGTA
>PYAF01001361.1:566372-577132 GCA_007407185.1 Glycine tomentella | reverse complement strand
AATAAATGAATAAAAAAATTAATCAAAACAATATATATATATATATATATATATATATATATATATATACATATGTAAAAAGAGCTTGCAAAAATATGGAGAAGTTGATTTCAATTCTATTGTTTGTGTGTTTTTTAATTTATAATATAATTATAAACTAATTATTAGTTTCACTATATTCTTTTTGATGGGTCTTAGAGAGTATCATCATCACATATGATGTTTAAATTTAATTAAAATTTTTACTAATTAATTAGAATATTAACTTTAAGAATTATTATACTAGATGATTATCTTTATAATGTTATTTATTTATTACTTGAGTTTGTACAAATCAATATTATATTTGTTTATTTTTAATATTATATATGAATACTTTTAATGTTATATTTTTTAATTTTGAAAATGCAATTTTTATTTATTTGTAATTGTTTTGATTAATTTTTTTATTCATTTATTGATTTTATTTATAAAAAATAAAGTGCAAATTTTAGATATAAATATTCAATAATATGAAAATGAATATTAAAATTGTTAGTTAGCCATGTATGGATGCATATATATATATATATATATATATATATATATATATATATATATATATATATATAGCACCTATCCATTTTCATGTCTCCCTTCGCTTACACATGTAACCAAAATTAAGTTGAGTGCGAGGTTTATTTTCATATGCTACCTTTCTCCATATTTTCTTGTCCATCTTGTGTTTCGCTTTCACATCACTGATCACACCGATTAAGTGCGGATTTTGCGATCTATGTTTGAATACTGTACGTGTATAAAATATTCATTTTTATCGATTATCATTTTCATGGATAGAGATAAGTGATAAAAATCATACATTTATCAATTTTAAATCCAAATTTTATAAAAACATTTGAATCTATTAAATTCTTACTAAGTGAATCATTTTAGATTTAAATATATTTTTTATATGTAAAATATATGTTGTTTTTAAATTATTATTTTAAATTTATTTTTTATCAATTATATATTTAATTTTTTTATATTTATTATTAATTTCATTTTATTAAATAATGATATGACAAACTAATGTATATTTTTTACAAAGACTGATATGGTTTTTTTCTTTTTTCCCCTTCTTTTCCCGTTTTTATCGTTTTCTTCTCCGTCTATCTGTCTCCATCAGCCTTCATCATATCTTCCTCTAATTCCACCATTGTGTGCCACTGCTTCTTGTGGCAATTTTCAATTTTGTTCTTTATTCCTGGTGATTGGATCAAATGGAAATAAAAACAAGTTGGATGCACAAAAATAATCAAAACATCAATGAAAACAAACAACATTCAATCGTGCACCTTCATTTAAAAAACAAATTTTTCTTTCTCTCTTCCACTGTTGTTCCCTTCGACTCAATTACACTTGCAGTTCCGTCTTTGAAGCAACAAAGCTTCATGCCACACTACCAGATTCGAGCTTCAGCGACGAAGCCTTGTGCCACAGAACTAGATCCACCAAAAAATCAAAACCAGATCCCCTACACAATCAGATTTGCAAATAAAATGAAACCCAAATCCGCATCTAATAAAATATGAAAGTATGGTATGAATCTTCACACATTTTATTAATCACCAAAAGCTGCCTTATATAGACATTGTACAAACTGATGTAAATACAAAAAGATAAAAAATAAAAATAGAAAACAAAACTAACAAATCTTATCCTATCTAGAGTTTGTTATCTCATAATATAAATATAAACTTATCTTAGAAGGTTTGTTATCTTCATATCCTAACTAATATATTTAATCTCCAATACCCCCCCTAAGTTGGAGCATGCAAATTTGAAATGTCCAACTTGTCAAGAAGATCATGAAAAGCTTTTCTTCCCAATGCTTTTGTAAAAATGTCTGCAAGCTACAAATTCGAGCGTATATATGTGGTAGCAATGGTTTTGTCCAACAAATGTTCACATATAAAGTGACAATCTAACTTGATATGTTTAGTGCGTTCATGAAAAACTGGATTTGCAGCTATATGAAGAGCAGCTTGGTTGTCACAAAAAAGACTCATTGGCTGAGTATGAGCAATCCCAAGAGAAGAAGTTAAAAATGATTTAATCTATATAATCTCTGAAGTAGTTGTAGCCATTAAACGATATTCCGCTTCAGCTGATGATAGAGAAATTATGACTTTCTTTTTCGTTTTCCATGATATTGGTGACAAGCCAAGCATAATAAAATATCCTATAAGAGATCATCTTGTTAAAGGACAACTATCCCAATCTGCATCGCAGTAAGCATAGACATGGAGATCACTTTCTGCACCTAAAAGAATTCCCTGACCAGGGTGTAATTTGATATACCGCAGCACACGATGAACAACTTCAAAATGTGCTTGTTTGGGAGATTGCATGAATTGAGAGAGAATATGCACTGCATAGCATAAATCAGGCCGAGTTATGGTTAAATAGACCAACCTACCAACTAGACAACGATAACGCACTACTACATCCTTAGGATTCTAAGTCGGTTATTTTGGGCTTTTAAAGTCGGTTTTGTAACCGACCTTGTTTTTGGCGACATAATATACCCAAGGCTACGAAGTCGGTTTTTAAAAAATCGACTTTGAAAATTTATTTTCTTTTTTTTTATTTTTCTTAAAATGCGTGTATTCTAAGTTGGTTATTTCAAAAAACCGACTTAGAAAGTACCCTTACAAGGTCGGTTATTAAAAAAACCGACTTTAAAACTTGGATACAAAGTCTGTTATTTTAAAAAACTGACTTAGAAGTGTAGATACAAAGTCGGTTATTTCAAATAACCGACTTAGAAAGCATATATACGAAATTGGTTATTTGAAATAACCGACTTAGAAAGAGTACATACAAAGTCTGTTATTTCAAATAACTGACTTAGAAAGAGTACATACAAAGTCGATTATTTAAAATAACCGACTTAGAAAGTGTACATACAAAGTCGATTATTTCAAATAACCGACTTAAAATACATATAGATTTTTTTTTATTTTGGACAATTTTTTAAAATGTCCCATTGGTAACTATGCTCCCTCCCTGAGCTCAAAATAAAGTGGCTGAGAGAAGGGGGCAGGGTAGGAAGGACATATTGCAATAGCGTGCACAAGACAAACTATTTTTTACCTGTTCAAGTATTTGCCTCTGCCCATGTAAGAATGACGCACTGAAACAAAGATGAAAAAGAGAAAGGATGAACAACTAGATGGGGCAAAATCTAAAAATGAAATATTTTATTTTCGAGGGAAGTGACAAGCCTACATACGGAATTATGCTTGTAGCAATGGAACTTGTTTGAGAGAGTTGCCACTGTCGATATCTGCGAATCTGTACATTCACTATATCCCCATCAGCAATAGACTCAGCAGCACGGGCAATTAGGTTCATGCGCTTTATGCCACTTTCATCCTTACCAGCCATGCTTGGTCTATAATTAATATAATTTTCCTGGCATGCATAATGCCATAAAGAATACTTATATGAAGAATTTATAATACTCCATATAATTGAAGTTTGCAGCATTCAAGAATAAGAAGTTGTGCAAGGATCAATTTTTCCTTGGGCAGGTTTCAGATACATTTTCAATATAGTCAATTGTAACATCTAATTAGTATATCAAATGATATTGATATCTAATACCATTTCATTTTAACCAAAATTAACTTATATCAATCATTCTTTGGTTTTAGCTAACAAAAATCTGGTTAATACAAATATATATGGCTAACTTAATAAAAACATGTGAAGTCAAATTTGATCAATCAAAGTTGAATGAGGTTAATGCAAGAAGTGGTATCCAAACCATTAAGCACCAATTTCATCATGCTATTGGCCTTCAAAGATAATAATTCCAAACAAGCCAAATTGAAAGAAAAAAAATGAATTAAAGAACCTGGATAATAAGAGGAACAAGATCAGGATCACTCATGGTAAGATTTATCCTCTCATCCATTTTGAACTTCCCAGCATTAAAACCAAAAAGCCTACAAGAGAAGTTATCATGAAATTGAACTCAGCCAACCTTCTGGACTGATAATGCTTCAGATTTCAAAGGATCAAAACATAGCCATGCAGAGCCGCACTGAATCAAACTATGAAATGCCAACAAATCCACAGATCTACAACTTATAAAGTATAAACCTTATAAATGTCATCACATTCACACTTGCATCAGAGCAAACTAGTGAAAAACAACATATATAATAAATAGCAGTTACAAATCATAAGTTGAAATGAAAGTTGGGATCCTTAAACTGGCTACTTGAAAATATAATCATTCCAAGGTAACATTGTCAATAACAACAAGTGTTAACTGGAACAAAAAAGATAGTTAAGAGAACCACATTTTAGAAAGAACTATTTTGTACAATAAAATCATTTTTTTTTCAGAGACCATATCAATTCGGTTCTCATTCTAAACATTTTTTTAACCCCTCAGTACCAATTGAAAGTCCATACTGTCTCCAATTTATCAGAAAAATATAGCTAATAATTGTTGATATTTGATACCGAGCCTATTTCTAGGGGAATAAAATACTATTATTTTAGTCCTTTATGAAAGCTCGTCGGAATTGGAATGCCATGAATGAAGGCATGCAATATTCAATTATAGCCACATCATTGATTTTTACTTCTAAATATTGGAGTAAGCTGATAACACTAATCAGATCATTGAGGGTCCAATGCCAATAAATAAATAAAAAGTTAACAAATTCAACAGTTTGAAAGGGGAAGAAAAATTGAATGGAAAGTAAGCAACCACAATATTAAGAATAAAGATACAACTCATGGTGAACACTTAATAGAGTTTTATATGGCTGTAGGTACTTCATTTACTATCCAAGATTCTCAATTACTCACTTAATGGTTACAATAGCTGTTAGAAACTAATAAAGCAACAGCAAATAAAAATATGGTCAACACCTTAACTGTAACCTTACTCGGCAGGTGCACACTTGCCTGAATCATTGGGTAATGAAGTGTGACACCAACTTCAAGATACATCTGAAAAGCATCTCTAACTTCCTAATATTTATCTGTAAATATTTTATGATGTACTTTCAATCCCCAGGCCTGACTGATTACAATTCGTTGGCCATTGTATTTCAAAATTGAAGTACGTTTTTAATGATCTTTTAGTACATATTTTTATGACCAAGTTTTGGCACGTAATTCCTGAAGACACTAATTGTAAAAAAAGAACCCATAATTATAGTAGTAGGTAGCATACTGATGAAGGAACAAAATGTGTTGCAAGACCACAAGCAAGCATTTCTGCACCATCCAACCTAGCACCTATAAGACCAACATATTGTCCTGCCATTTATTTTCCAATAGATATGAGAAAAGGGGGATACAGTATGATTTTTAATGCTGAAAAGTTGTTGAAATTATAATAAGAAATTCAATCAATCCTCTTTTTTTTATTCCAAACAGTGTCACCTTGTTTTATGTTTTCATTAATGATTGCAAAAGTGTCACATTGTTTTAACTTGTTTTCTATTTTCAAATATTTGAATAGGATATGGGAAAAAGATAAGAGCCATGAAAAGTGTACCATCCTCCTTTCTTGAAATCGGAATCCAAATAAGTGTACCATCTGGCAAAGCATCATTTACTTAATCATCAGATTAAGGACAAAAATAAAGCAAGAGCCATGAAAAGTCTTCATGATCTAAAGCATTAAATCAGAGGACCAAAGTAAACATCTTGAATGAATCATCATAAAAAATTCAAACGCACTCATTCATCAACTCAAAAACTTCACCTTCTTCTGCATTGTCTTGTTGATTTGTCCTTGAACTTAGAAGCAATAATTGCCCAACTGCATATAGTCATGCACTTAAAACCCCTTAGTGTCACTTATCAAATGAAAATTAAAAAAGGCAATAGTGATTATTGAGTAATTCAAAGGAAGAATAACCAAAGGGCTATGAATATGAGTGTGATTGATTACTTTTCAGTTCCATGTACACCAATCTGCTCCCTCAGTATGTCATCTTCCTGCGACTCACATAACACTCATTATACTCACAAAGAAGGAGAAATTCAAAAATGAATTTATTAACCAAAAAACAGAAGGAAAATAATTTTATAGTCAGAGAAGAAGGACCTCTTGAGTCCACGTCACAATATGACGCTCCCCCTTTACAATATTAAATCTTTTCCTGTAAAAAATTTATTCAAAAAGGAAAAATAAAACAAAATTAATAACAAATAAACAAAAAGGGAAAATAAAGAAAGAGAGAAAGAAAAGAAAGAAACCCTTCTCCCTTCTCTTTCATTCACCTTTTACACGCTCACCTCACACACACACATATGACAGAACATAGTTGTGTTTCAAAACGCAAACCCTAACAAGCATATATTCCCCTCTCAAAAGCCACCTTAACAAAAAGCTATAGTCAAGTGAAAGAGAAAAATGGCTATGTATTGTGGCAGCTACAACTACTACTGCTTACTACCCTCCAAAGAAATGGCCTCGGATCCTAACTTTTCAGACCCTTTGAATTTGATCTCACTCGCTATCTTATTATTATTATCAATATCCCCTATAACCAAGGCAGAGCATAACCCAATGCTCAAATTAGGGAGCCACAAAATGGGCAATGAAGAATACTTATCAAGGGTCTGTAAAGGGTACATGGGGTGGCATCAATCGTATTTTTCGAAACCCGAGAGAAATAAAGAACGACTACAGAAACGTCCACTCTCCATCCATCCAACAAGTGCAAATCCACATCAACAAAGATCCAAACCCTTTTTGAGTTTTGACCATCTCTGACTCACACAAACACCAACTCACAGTATCTATTGGTAACCCTAATAAATCACAACAAATAAAATAAAATAGACAACAACGTACCATGAAGGATCTCCATGAAGGACTTGTATTTGAGGCGGAGGCCGAAGCGGGTGGAGGAGGAAGATTCTGGGTCTTGGGAGTCGAAGGTGAGGGAGAGGAAGAGGGAGTTGTAGGTGTAGGTGAAGGAGTGGAGATGGATACAGTGCTGCCAGAGGAGGACGAAGTAGGCGTTGGAGGGGTCGTCGACGACCGCGGTGGCGAGGAGGCGTCGAGTGGCGGAGATTAGGGTTGGGGAGGTGCGGAAGGTGCGTTTGGAGTGGATGAACTTGTTAGGGTTATTGGAATTGGAATTGGAATGGGGTGAGGAAAGGGAGATGGCGCGCTTGAAGAGGTTGAAGGGGTGTGGAAGGAGTGGGCTCCCTTCGGAGCTAAGGTGCGGGGGGCTAGGAAGAAGAGGATTGGGAGGGAGATCGATCGAGGAATAAAGTGAGTGAACGAAACAGCTAGGTTTTATGTCCCTTTTTTTTTTGTTAAAAATGAATCAAAGTCGGTTATTCTTGGAAACCGACTTTGAATAGTTAAATACAAGGTCGGTTTTTACGTAACCGGCTTCGTTTTCATATTATTGTTCAAATAATTACGAAAATGCCACCGCATACCATACTAGGTCGGTTTTTAAAGAGCCGTCGTTAATGGCATGTCGTAAAAAACAGCTTTTGTAGTAGTGGCGGGTTTAACTTCAAAAATGGATAAAGCCAATGCAATATTTCACCTACAAAGCGAAGGAGAAAATGCAAGAATGATGAATGTCAATCATACAAAGCATGGGAGTTTATGAAATTAATGAAAAATGTAAACATGAAAAAGAGAGAGAAAGAGAGGAATATGCCAACACAAAAGCCTGCACATGACATACTAGAAACAATACCATTATGCCAATTCTTCTATCTATTCAACAACTGTGCACACTTAATATGAAATGAAGGTTTAAATACTCAATTCAGCCACACTTTTCACACCTTTCAGCAATGCATTGGATGAATCTATAATTTTTCACAGGAGAGCTAAAAAGAATGAATTCTGATTCCTTAATTTACTCAATTTTTTAAAGTAGGAATCAAAGGGGCAGGGGAGGGCTTTTCATTGTACAGCCAAGTATAACCAACCTAATGCACCCAGGCAAATCAAACAAAACAAAATGCACATACCAAGTGTAATTCTTCATTGTCCAGAAAAGGAACAAAATTTTTAATAGGAATTTACCTATTCTTCAAGAAAAAATAAGAAATTTTCTAAACAATGAAATAGAAAATAAGTACTTTTAAATATTTTCTAAAACAATCTTATTATCGTAAGGCTTTTAAATTTTTCCTATATTGTTTCCTGGAAACATCAAACAATCATAAGCACCATATGAGGGGATCAAGTACCAATAACAGTATAAAAACCAAATGCAAACTTAGTGGGCTGATTGGACTTTTCTTTTCATCCCATTCTCTGTTCTTTCTTATTTCTATTCTTGGTTCCTAACAAACACAAAAAATATTTTAAAAGCTAGCATTAGTTAATAAAATAGTTTTTTGTCAAAATATGATAATATTTTTATTTGTATTGATATAGAAAGTTAGAAACTCAAAAAATAAAAATGATAAAATTGAGACAGGAAACAAACACGGATATGAAGAAAGAAAGAGGGTATAATAGTATAATAAGATTTTGAGACATCATTTCTCATGCCATTTCCTGATCACATTTAACAAGGATTGGACTATAGGCACATAAACTAAACACATTAACTATGTCACTATCTCTTACCATGAAATAATAAGAACTAGTGGAGTTGACATGGCTAGAAACACGGGTCCTTTCTTCTCTATAACCCATGTTTGTAAGTAGTATGTTACACCGGTGACCATAATTCCCTATCACGACAAATTAATTTATAGATTAATTTCAAATCTCTGGCCCCACATATATGCATATAATAAAAGCAAATGAGGTATACAACTAAAAAATAGAACTTTTAGAAATAAGCTTACTCATAACTTATTGGAGAAGCTTAATTTCTTTTCCTACAAGTGTTCCTTGTGAAATTTATCCAAACAAAGCCTTATTCAATAAGTTCTTTATTAAGTTGTGTACCTAGGCAGCCCCTAAATTCATCAAGAAAAACACAAACAAAGCAAGTGTATTTGTGTAACTAGACAGCCCCTAAGTAAATTTATTTATCACTTTACAATATAATAAATCTAATAAAGTATAATATAAGTATATAATTATGATAACAATATCTAGTAAAATCAAAACAACAAAAAGAATCCTGAAATTATGGTCAAAGTTTAAAAAATTAAACTCAAGCTAGAGATCGAACATAACCAAAGGACAAAGAATGAATAATGTTATTCTACTTGTTTTAAATATAAAAAAACACTGTAGTTGGCATTGTGTCCAAAGCACTATCCCGTATGTTTGTGGCCATTTAATATTTCTTTTGCTAGTTTCTTCGTCTTAATTATTTGAACTTCAGTGGATAAAAACAGCTAAAAGCATAATTAATTGAGTGGAAAATTATGGAACGTCTCTATTGAATGGATGGTTACTAATTAGTCTATTCATTAACACTATAGTATAAATTTAAAGTCAAATCCTAAAATTTAAAATTAAGTACAATAAGACAAATTATACACAACATATTATTAAAAAATTTCATAATATTCAAGTCACAAGATCCCTCATAATATATGCTTAGATGATCATGATAAAAAGAAATTAAAAATAAATAAATATTATTAATAAATAGCCTTGTAAAATGACATTATTTTATATTACAACATAATAGGCACACAATGGAAAGCTGATACAATAATATTATTAATAATAATAATAGAAGAAGTAGAAAAAACACGTGAATGCAAAGGTAGATGAGGTGGACCATTAACAAACTTAGTGCATGAGCCTGTAATAAAAAAAATGAAGCAAAATTAGTTATAAAAAATTGTTTATTTCAATCTTACTTTCGTAATTTTAGAAAAAAAAATAAGAATAATTTAACAAGGGGAAACTTAAAATAAATATGTTTTAACAATTTTAAAAAATAAAATTAATCTACATATATGACTAAAAAATGAGATAAAAAAAATTGGATGAAAATTGAATATATATATATATATATATATATATATATATAAATAAAAAGGCATGATAATGGTATAATCCATGGAAGCCAAAGACAGAGAGAGTGAGAGGTAGTAGTAGGTAGCAGATAAGCCATAAGCAAAGAGATTACCCGCTTCTATCCTTGTCAAAATATTCAAAAGCTTTATATAGGTAGTCCTCTCTTTCCATTCTATTCATGTGCATGGTAGCTGTTACAAATTCAATGTAATCAATGGTCCCATTCCCGTCTACATCAGTTACATAGAGAACCAAATAATCCAACTATTTTCCCAGCATTGTTATTCCAATAATATGATCATTAAAATTTCACTGGACAATAAAGGTTTTCTGTAAATGCAGAGCATATTCAAGGACTAATTGTCATCCTAAGGTAGTGTTCAACTTTTTATTTTTATTTTTAAAAGTTACCAAATGAATAAAGTTAACTCCAGGGGAGTAGTTAATACAAAAGTACTAAAAATGCTAAGGTCTAATCAAACAAAATTCTTACCGCTTCCATCAACTGGCCTACTTTTAAGAAAGGTCTTAAGAATGGCCTTAAGAAAGGTCCCTGGACTCCCGAAGAAGATCAAAAGTTAGTCCAACACATTCAGAAACATGGCCATGGAAGTTGGAGAGCCCTCCCTAAGCTAGCTGGTTTGTGGATTAATCTCTAGTTTAATTAATTTATAGTTATATATGTAGCAGTCTCTTTTCATCGTTTCCTCATTCATCTATTTTTCTTTCTATTTTTGCAGGTCTCAATAGATGTGGAAAAAGTTGTAGG
>PYAF01001361.1:480360-514178 GCA_007407185.1 Glycine tomentella | reverse complement strand
AGAGTTACTTTCTATTTCTATGTTCATTTTTTAATCTAACTGGGATAAAATCTATATTTTTAGCTAGTATTGATATTAATATTTTTTAAATAATAGTTTTAAAATTTGATTATTTTGTAATTATTCATAATTTTAACTTATTATTGAAAGAGTATAAAACAACAATTTAATTAAACATCTTTAATTATTTCCCCCACAAGTAATTTTTTTTTACTTAGACATTTTTAATAATAAAAAAATTGCTCCCACTAAAAAATAGGTGTTACTCCCACAAGATAATTATTATTTTTTGAAAATTAAGGTAAAAAGGTTATAAGAGATAAAAGAGAAAATACATTGATATTTGTCGAAGGTAATTATAGTTTGTAGAAATTTAGGCATTTTAGAATTTTTTTTATCATAAGATTATGAATTTTGTAAGAACTTATAGTATTTTTTCTATAAAAGTATTATGAACTATTATTTTGTCTACTAAACAAATTTTCTAAATCTGCCAGACGACCTACTGTAAAGGGACTAAATGAAATTCTTTATAAGTATAAGAGCTAAAATAAAGTTGGTGGATTAATTACCAGGGGAAGGGAGTGCAAAAGAGAGGATGATTTTGAGGAATTTTTGAACTATGTTTACAGGGCATTGATTGTAAAGTTGCCATGTTTTGTTTTGATGCTTACAAATTATTTATGCCAATTTGATCATTAATAACTTCTAACCGACTACTATCTCGGGATTTGAGTCTCAATGGGGATAACATACCCAATTTTGTTTGTATACGACATGGTACTGCTGGTATCGTTTTTTATAAATAAAGATTATCATTTCTCGATAAAAAAAAAAAAAACTGAGAAATATTTTTGTAATTATAGAAATTCACCTAAAAACTATAAAATTAAATGAATAATTATATATATATAATAGTAATAATAATAATAATAATAATAATAATAATAAGGTATTTTGAGGCATTTAATGTACAAGAGCATCTGTCTCTCCTTCCTTCTCATTTTGAATGGATTTACTCTGTGAGTCTCACTTTTTAATTTTTCCTCATCACTTGTTTAGCTTAGCAACCTAGGAAGGAAAGATGATAATTTTAGATCTTTCCATCCTTCCTCTTTATCCCCTCTTTGTTTTTCGGGTACCAAACATGCACTTCATCAATTAATCAATTACCTTCTCATAATTTTTTTTTCTCAATCTTCAAACTCATTTTTTCTATGACTTTTATATCCTATTTGATGATAAAATTTAGATAATATGACTGAGCATGTGGATTTTTCTTTAGTATATTTTCCATTCAATTTTGTTTTATGAATTTTGTAATTTTTGTCAAATTATATTTAAAGAAAATCCTCCGAATTCTGCAACAATATTAGTAAGAACCTAACTATTTCTCTAAATTTTCTGAAAATTTCAATGAGAAAATTAATTTTTTACGTGTTCTCATACTCATTTTTTCAAATATATATATATATATATATATATATATATATATAAATTTTTCAATTTTTTATTCAATAATAGATGAGTATGAAAGTAAAAAAAAATTAAGAAGTGTTACTAAGAAATTAGAAAAAAAAAAGGTTTTAAATATCGTGAAATTAATTAAAACGGTTATTTAAATAATGTCAATAAACTCTTAAAATCACTAGTAAAAAATATTATTAAAATTATTATATTTAATTTATACATTATTTCATAATCTTAATTATTTCGATCCTCTTATTTTTTTTTCTTTTCTCGAACTCTGTCACCTGCTCTAGGAATGATACTAAGAAAGAGCACCAAAGTGTTAGCAATGCTTTGGGCAACAAGGCAAGTTCTTCTGGGAAAAAGGGTTCGCAATCTACAAATAGTAAAGTGAAATCGAATGATACCACAGGAGATGCTTTGGGCAATAAGCAAAATTCTGCAAATAAAAATGGTTCTAAGAGAAGCCAGTTAAAAGGTTAAAAATAAACAGGTAAGCTTTTGACCATATTTTCTTGCCGCACCTGTTCCTTTTCAGTTATATAGGTTTTCCTATTTTATTTTAAAATACAAAAAAATGGACGAAGAACCTATAGTGAATTATTTGTTTGTATAAATAACAGATGCATACTAGATTTGAACTTAAACCTGAAGAAAATTATCTAAACTTCTTATCACTGAGCTGATCTAGTGGTTCCATGCATGGTAGTAATCTTGCATTAAAAGGGAGGAAATACATAATATAAACTACTAAACAAGTTTTTTTTTATTTATATCTCTTAAACTGTTAAAAATTAAAAATGTAAAATTTTTATAAGAATAAATATTACCAAAAATTCCTTTTTAATTAAGGAATAATTAAACTATAATTTGATTAAATAATCAAATACTCATATTCACCATTCAATTTTTTTGCAGGTTTATTCATAAGTGGAACTTTATGTGGGAAGAAATTTACAACAACAAAATATACTATTGTTTTGTTTTTTTTTTACGGAAAATTCTACTATTATTAGTTAAATATTCAATATTTGTTTCCAACTTGTTTAGACTCTATAGTGTTTACAAATAAGATATTGTATGTACAAAGAAGTGAATAGATATTGATTTCGATTAATAAAATAAGTCTATATGGTTTGTCTTAATTTATATACAAGTTTGTATTTCATTTCATGGTTTACGAAAAACACTGTCGTAAACCTAAACCGACTAGTAATTTACTTTTTCATACCCTTGACAATTCAAAACGAAATAAGCTGGAAGCCGCGAAAGGCAAAGATTACCGTCCGTCACATTTGCAATTGCAATTGGTAATGAAACCACGGAAATATGCTTGCACCTGAAGCAACAATTAATTCATATGAATTGCATGGCACGTTCCTTGTACAATACACATATTTACGTTCTAAAATTAACCTAGATTACCCTAATTTGTTTGTTCTTTTATTTATTATGTACGTAATTAGTTATATGTTTAGGGCATAGTTTCAAATTTCTCCCTTGAAGAAAAGGCTTGATTGTTGCTGTTTCTATTAGTTCTAACAAAATTCCCAAATAAAAATTAATTTTTATATAATGGTTTTTACAAAGGAATTTAATTACCCAATGATCTAAATATTGGTTCATTTGATGATAATTACTTAAGTTGAACAATGTTTGTGAGCTTTAAATAAAAGCTTACCATTCATTTTTATCTAGAGGATATACATCTTTCACTAAAGACAATCTTATGTAATAGATTGGACCACTGTTTCTTTCTGTCAACAACCATATGTATAGGAGCAAGATATATCTTTTTGTTTTTAATAAGAGTACTTTTAGTTACACCAAGAATTACAAACTAAATGTATGTATAGGAGAGGATGATAGTTCAAAGGGAGTGTTCATTTTTTGATTTTTTTTTTCTTCTTATCAGCCAAAGAAAAGGAAACATGGTACCAGAAGTACCTAGACACACTACTACAAAAGGGATCTTTTACAATGCACTTTCTACGAAGCTTTCTTAAAAATCGTCTTAGAATGTTAGGCGGTGACAATTTCTAAATAATAGGAGATGTACGACGACGATTTTATAATAACCGTTTGAGAAGATGAGGGTTCAAAGACGATTTTAATAAAATCGTCTTAAAAATAAAGTATACAAAACGGTTTTGTTATAACCGTCTCAAAGAAAAAAAAGTATTAAAATAATATTATTAAATTAAAGCAAGTGTTTAAAGTTTGAAAGACGTTTGAAATTCTTACCCATTTAGGTTTCTACTCTCACCCAAAGCCTCGAAGCTCTCCCTCTCCTCCGTGGTCGGAGGTGATCCACTACGACGAGATGGGCCAGGCATGCTATGACGCCTTCGAATTGGTGCCTATCAAAGCATCAAGGTCATTATTGTAGGGAATAAGGAGTTGAGCAAAGTTTATATGGACAACTAGTGTCGGGAAATGTAATAGCTTCTGGTTTGGATGAAGAGCTTGTCAAGGTTAGTTCATTTGTCTCCAATAATTTTCACCAATCTAGACAATCTTAAATACACTTTTTTATCCTAATTTATTTTATTGTTTTATTTATCAACACAATTTATTCGTGCAACACTTGATATCTTTCTAATTTTTGTATAGTACATTATGGTACATAAATAATATGATGAATCATGAACATATTGTTTTGATTTTACATTCTAGAAATAAATTAGGTTCATTGATGAATCATGCATTAAATTTATTAATTTTTTTAAAGAAAACCCCTTTAACTAAGACAGTTCTAAGAATAATCGTCTTAAAATGTCCACATTGTAAGACGATTTTCTTTAAAATCGTTTTAATTTAAATTTATTTTATTTTTAAAAAAACTTATCTATAAGACGGTTCTTATGAAAATCGTCTTAGAATGTTGACATTCTAATACGATTCTTTTTAAAATTGTGTTAGAATGTCACTATTCTAAGACGGTTTCTCCTAAGAACCGTCTTAGAAAGAGGTTTTTACATTTTTTTCTTTCAAAAAAACTCTTTTAAGCTCTTCAAAAAAAATATTAACACTCATTCTAAGATGATTTTAAGGTAAAACTGTCTTAGAAGATCTTCAAAAAAAAATAACACTCATTCTAAGACGATTATACCTTAGAATCGTCTTAGAATCTCAATTTTTTTTTAAAAAAAAAATATCTTCTAAGACGATTCACTGAAGGAACCGATTTAGAATCGTTTGTTACGAAGATGGTTTAACAATTATCTTTGAAAGTCTTACCTTTCAATGATGTTCATTACAAAAACAGTTAAAGGAACCATCTTTGTATGGGTAAAAGAACCGTCTTTGAAAAGCTGATTTGTAGTAGTGACAATTACAATATAAGAATTCATCAAGTTATATAGTGACAGAACCCAAAGCAATTTGTTCTCTGCGTATCTCAAAGCAACTATACAACCTACCAAAATTTGAAATCTACAGCAGCATATGCAGATTAAACTCAAAAAACCCAAAGCCACCATGTAAGAATTCTACTTTTTCATGTGCTACCAACTAAGTTATTCAACGCTAGAACTGTGATACGCAGCGCCAGAGCTATTGCATAAAACCACTCCCTCTTCAAATCATAAACAGCAATCGCATCTCAGCAAAGATTAGGCATTAATGGACTCGTGATCACATACTAATTAACACATTGTTGGCAAAGTGTGTTGGGATATGATTCCTCAAATTCAATGCGAAAGAGAAAATAAAAAATGCACAAAGGAGAGATAAAAAAGAACACAACAACGTAAGAAAACCTTTTTCAAAATGGACCACGAGTACCATGAAAAAGAGAATTTTGATACCTTACAAAGAAAGCCAAGTCCACGACTTGGACACAATTAATTCCCATACCATTCGTTACCCCCATCCAACATATCATTTTGAAATATTCTTCCATTCCTATGCAACCAAAGATTCCAGACCACTGCACACCATACTGCCCTGCAATATATATAATTAATAGCGTAGCTTTAATTCTTATTTTGCACACTAATTGTATGTTGACAAAGGTGCATAACTGTATCCATGTGTTGAACCATATCCAAACCTAACCATTTGTAACATCTATTTCATAACCTCACTGAAAAAGGGCAAGTAAAAAACAGATGACTAGCAGACTCTTCATGCTCTTCACATAACGGACATAAAAGAGTCACTCTCATTATATCAGTTGAATGTCTCTCTTTTTTAGGTTGTCTTTTGTTTGCAAATGTCTTTCCACTACTACACATATAGGCTTCTATGACACGCCTTCGACAACGGTTGTTGCAAAACCGTCGTAGTTCATTAGGCGGTGGCAATTTTGTAATATTTGGCAAAGTTACAATGACGTTTTTTAAATAAACGTCCTTGAAAGGACAAGACGAAGACGGTTGGGTACAAGACCGTCGTAGTTTTATTGAACCCCAATTTTAAAATTAGGTTTTACAAAACGTGCTTCTTGCTGTGCTTGATCATTGTTGTTGTTATTTACGTAAGCATATCATGCGAAGCTCATCGTCTCTCTCCAAAACCTTCTTCAGCGCCTTCCTAAGCCCCTCAAGAGCCGCTTCCTACTCTGTTATCTCGCCGTGAACCACCCTCATCAGCCCCACCATGGGCGAACTCACCATGTTCTCTTGAACCGAACCCATTACCTCTGTCACCTCCCTCTCTGCCTTTTTCGTATCGTCCCTCATTCTCTCCAGCTTCCCCCTTTGCTCCGCCGTTAACCCCTTCACGGCGTCGTATACTAAACGGAGAATCAGAGAGGGCTTGTAGTCCCCAATCCAAAGGACAACCCTTTCGTACGCGGAAAGCCAAGGTGAAGAAAATAGAAGGTAAATGTCGTCGTTTGCCATGTCCTATGTGCTTTGGAATTCCTCAAGCCTGAAATCTTTGCTGCCGTTGTGGATTTCTACTCCTCCGATCATCCTCTGTTTTTAGATTCTCAAGCCGCTGCCACCATGGATACAGCTATTCACCAAGTAAGCATTTCCTCTCAATTCCTAAGGATTAAAACTCTCAGGATGTATCATCTCTTGGTTAATGTAGTATTATTTTGGGGGAAACTATGATCTTGTGAGGTTCATAAGGTTGGTGCAGCAAGCAGGCCTCTATGTTAACCTCAGAATTGGCCCTTATGTTTGTGCTCAATGGAACTTTTCAATTTTTCTGCACTACTTACCAGCTAGCTTCACCAACTACTTTGGGAAAGGAAATGGCGACCTTTGCTGCAAGATTAAGCAGAGAAAGGAAGGATATGTCTCAGGTTGAGATATTGGGGAAAACTGGCCTCACATTGTAAAACAGTTTGTACACTCTCTTGGATTAAGTTTTAATCCTTACGTTGCTCAAGTATGGTTTTACCTTTCCACTTTTTTACCTTTCCACAATTTGTCAAACATTAGTCTATGCAGCACCACATAATCCACTTTAAGCTCTTTTTAACTTTTATTAAAATGTAACTTGTTTACTTTTTGCAATATCTTTTTCCTAATAATATTGGTGCTAGCCATATAGCTGCTGCCAGTTGTTGGGATTTTGGCTTCCCCAGATAGTTACAGGTTGCTCTTATATCTATGGTGTTTAAAATAAAAAGTTAAATAATTATGAAATAAACTTGAACTTTGTGTTTAGCTAGCATTTGCAAAGCAGATCTCTGGCTTTAAGTCTCTCCACCATCTCATTTCTTTTGTGACAAGAACAGTTGTCTTTACTTTTTCTTTTACATTTCGTGGTTCCTGTTTATTATCCAGAAATCTAATACTGATTGTATTGATATGGTTGCATTTGCTTCCTTTTCTTAGCTGATCATGGTGGATGGACACGTGTTGTTGTCGAGAAACCTTTTGGCAAGGATCTAGAATCTGCAGAGGAACTCAGTACTGATATTGGAAAGTTGTTTGAGGAACCACAGATTTATCATATTGATCACTACTTGGGAAAGGAACTAGTGCAGAACTTGGTAATAAATGGTTACACAATGGCTTCTTTGTTTGTTTCATGAGTTTTGCCAAATGATTAATCCCTTTACATTTAACTTATATTGGTAGTTGGTACTTCGCTTTGCAAATCGGTTCTTCTTGCAACTTTGGAATCGCGACAACATTGACAACGTACAATTGAAGATTTTTAATTGTCAAAGTTACAAATATGGGTTAAAAGTTACTTAAACTTCATTTATTCAATTGAAGTTAGGGAAGGTATTGTTGGTTGAGCTTTGGCAATTCATAGTTTATTCTATCATATCTATCAACATTTTTTATCATTCTTTATTTTTACAAGCCTCTCAATTTTTTTCTTAACAATCTTTTGTTGCCTTATCTAATTCAACTACTGCATTGCCAGAGTTGATATGGCCCAATTTTAAACTAGAGTTTGGCTTCTAATTCTATGACAGATAGTTTTCAGAGAGGATTTTGGAACTGATGGTCGTGGTGGATATTTTGACCAATATGGGTATGTGTAGAATTTTGTTTTAGCGAAGCTCTCATATGAGCCACAACATGCTTCTGTTTAATAGGGAAGGTATTACAATAAAGTAGCCCAAATCATTATTTACTGTTTTTCTTTATTTTGCATAATTATTCGAGATATTATTCAAAACCATATGCTGCAGGTGAGGCCCTGATTTTATAATGAAATAGTTTCATATATTGACATTGTATAATTATTTTGTATTGACAAGTAGGAACATCTGTTAAACAATGGATACAACAATACTTGATTTCACATCTCTCAATATTTGAAACCTAATTAAGGGCGTGCTTAATAGAACTAAAAGATTTAGCATAGAAACTTATGTGCTAAAATGTTGAAATTAAGGATTGTAATAGCAATATCTTTAAATAAAAAAATTAACTGTTGAAGGGACATTAGAGAAAACTATTAGCATTTGAAAAGATAAATAAGGATAAACTAAAGGACATTGTTCAAACTAGTAATTCAAATATTTAAGTATGGAAAGCTTTTTTGCTGAATGTCAATCAGAAGATATTAAGCTGAAATGTAACATTGAATGCATTCAATGTGCTGAATAATGAATATTTTAGAACTTTATCACTTAAAATTTATTTTTATTAGGTATTAAACAAACACTAAATGCATAATTTTATCCATTAAATAATTCATTAGCCATCATCAGCCTAATGTATGTCAAATTTGTTCATTGTTTTTCTACCAACTCAGGTTCTTTGCTTGGTTACTATGGAAAAACCAATTTCTTTGCTTGGCTAGAAGGGCATTTGTTGTGATACAAAGTTGAAAAAATACTAATTATTCATTCTCATTCCTCCTATGTAGTATATGTCATTTTCTTGATTTGCATCTGGTAATATGGCTTCCTGTGACTAATGTGCGTCTGCTATTTATTCTTTAGGTGAAGATCTCAAAATGCCATTCACTAGATGTCTAGCCTTGCTACGCAACATGTGCCTTGTACTAATTAGTTATATAAGTTAAACTATCTATATATAAAGGATGATTGAGATAGTAGCTAAAGGATTAGCTAAATTAGAGGTATGGTGATTGTATTTACCTTGAGCAATTTCCCTAGTTTTCTATCTAACCCTTCATTTATACACAACAGAGTAATTCTCCTTTCTAATAACACTCTAACTTGCTTCTTCTTCATGGTTCTCTTTCTCTTTGCTATTTTAATCTTCATGGCCCCTTCTAGTAATGCCTATTGGCCACCTTCACGTGGCTACTAGCCAAGTTCTAAATTCAGGTCCATGAGTTTTTACAAAGGGTTTAGAAACCTCTGGGGCCCTCAGCACCATAGCCTAGACTACAGGTGTTATAACAGCTTTCTATGTAAGAAATAATAAAAAATGTTGATTGGTTAAAAACTAACACATTTTGTTAAGATTATTTATTAATTAGTATTAGTAATTATAATGATTGTTTGATTAATGTGGCAGGTCACAAACAATAAAGCACATCCCATTTATGATTTGTTGTTGTGATTGTAGTACGATAGTAGATAGAGTTTAATATGTTAAATTGAATATCTGAATTTTTGATGCATTTTGACTTTAATTGAAAGTTTTGGAACCTGTAATGCATGGCTTGGTCATACTTCTCTGTCCTAAAACTTATTAGCCATCAAAATAATATACCAAAATGTAAAACAATAGTGATGTTTTCTAATTCTTTTTGCATCTTCTACAATTGCAGGAAGTTCAATCGGACCAAAAATGGATGGACAATAGACCCTCTCGTCAGGCCAAATGGTGGTACTCAACATTCCACATTGTGACAGCCATGATAGGTGCAGGTGTTCTTAGCCTACCCAATGCCATGGCATATCTAGGATGGTAAACTAAAACACACTATGTCAGATAAACTTCTTCGTAAACCTTATCTTTTAGGGAAGCTTACACGAAAAGTTCAAGACACAGCATAAGTTGACAACTTGACAAATTTGTACCTGATAGTTTCTTCTTTGCAGGGGTCTAGGGATCTTGATGTTGTTGTTATCATGGTGCCTGACATTAAACACAATGTGGCAAATGATCCAACTGCATGAGTGTGTACCAGGAACTCGTGTTGATTGCTACCTTGATCTTGGTAGACATGCTTTAGGACCAAAACTTGGACCATGGATTGTGCTCCCTCAGCAGCTAATAGTCCAGGTTTGGTGTGACATTGTCTACATTGTCTACATGGACCAAAACTTGGACTATCGAGGCTTTAAGTTTAACGACCTATTTTTAGTTCACACTTTTCTAAGTTGTTCCATGTATTCAAATCATTGTGGCAGGTGGGTGATCTTGTTGCAGATCACAAGTGTTGGAAAAAACCAGAAGCCATGACTGAGGAACGTCCACTCTTACAAGTGAATGCATCTTGTCCTGGATCAGACATTGTAGCTGAAACTGCAGCAGCCATGGCCTCAGCTTCTTTGGTCTTTAAAAAGACTAATCCTACATATTCAAGCACTCTCCTCAAGCATGTATTCAAAAACAAAATGTTCTGGATTTCCCTTAATTGACAAATAGAGGAGATTTAACAGCATCACCATCATTGTTATTCATAACTGATTGTTAACATTGTGATAGCATTTCTATCAACAACACAAACCTTGATTTGATTACTTTCACCAGCTTCTGCCACTTCTTGTTTTTAGGAAAGGATATCAGGAAGTTTCGTAGTGATTTCTGATAAAATTGTGGGAACTTTACTACAAATGCTATCTTCCATTATTTTAAAAATGAATCTTCCTATAATGACTCATTATTCATAACTGATTCATGTTTGTTGTTTGGTAATTGCCAATTGGTACAAAAAATGATTTTTGAACAATTTTTTCTTAGCATGCTACAAGTAGCTTGGTTTAATTGTTATGGTTGAATGATCATACTACATTGTTTGTCTTGTTACTGTTACTGTTAGTGACTTGGTGTGTTTCAAATTTCAATACCCTAGCTGGATTGTTGCTTAACTTGTGATTTTGTTTGCTTTGTCCAAATTCTCTTATGTGGTTTTAGGTTAGCAATTCTAGAGGCAGATAGCAATAACTTGAAGAAAATACCGAAATTGGAAGATTAAAAACCATAACCCCATGCCTTATTGATGCTACTCATCTCTAAGTGCTGGTTTTACTTTCGTTGCTGCTTCTTTGTTTTATGACTCTTGTGCAGCACAAAGGCATTGTTGCCAAGAACAATACTGTATTTGAGTTTTCCGACCACCAATGGCCAGAAATAATAAACTAAACTGATACAAAGCTTCTCCATATCATCCGTATCACAACCTACTGATTAGATTCTTGGTTTGTTTATTGCCGTTAACAATTGTTATTATTTGGCTCATGCAGAGTAAATTTGGAGAAGCTCAAGCAAAAGAGCACAAGGCCAAACAAGCATAGTCAGCAGTTTCCAAACAATACATGTAGTGTGTAAGTTTATGTTGTATTCAATGGGGGGCGTCAAGTTCTATGTACAAGATTTTGGTCCTTAATTAGTTTATACATATATGTATAGAACATAGTGGTGTTTGAATTACTGCTTGGTTAGTTGCCATTGCCTTTTTGTTAACACCAGATTGTGTTTTTAGGAAAGATGTGAAAACATGATGGACTATATAAAAAGGCTAAAGGTTTGCATCAGGTGGTTCCAAGACCTTGAGATTAGCTACTCACTAGAGCAAGAAAAGTTGAAGAGTTCATTGGAATTGACCCAGCAAAAATGCACGGAAATAGGTTGACACTGTTAGTTTTTGTAGGCATTAGTATTTACAAAGTAGCACCCTGCACTCATTTTTATTCTATGCGCAGGAAATAGTCCCTACTAAGTCTTTTTAGAGTCTATTTATATAGATGTTCTGTATTCCATAAGTTTTGTACAATCAATCCATTCCATCGTATCTCTTCCTCTCTCTATTTCTCTGTTACCCTCTGACTTAAGCAGGTCTGATCCAATCAACTAGTATAAAAGAGCTCACAGCTCATCCTTTGCCAATTTCTCTCAGCCTTCATCTTAAGACCCATTTGTTTGCCTCACCTCATTGGGTCCCATTAGTGCTGGTGGAAGGTAAGTGTAAATACACTGAGTTACTTTGTAAAATCAGTTTTAGGCTATTGATTTATGACTATCTATGATGATAAAAACATAATCCATTTTCCTTTAAATGATATGAAAATACTTACAGTTTGGTGTTTATACCAGCTGGAAATGGGTTGAAGGAGAGGTTCTGCAAGTAGTGCCTTATGATGTGCCAATTCCAGGTTACCTACCCATGAACTCCATCATTCCTCATCTGTTTTTGATATATATATATATATATATATATATATATATTTGTGATATGATGCCTATGTCTTTTTCTTTGTACATATGATGCCTATGTCTTTTGAAGATTATCCCTATGTTTTTTTTGTTAATAACAGTCTTTTTTGCGTTTAATGAGGCTTTGCAAAAGGGGATTGATGCCTTGATGCTCCTGCATTTGAACTGTGGAAAGATTATGGATGATTTTGTATGGCTTGATCTGATCATGGTTCCAGTAGGCTTTTGAAGATTGTTTTTGGTTCCAAAGTGGTATAAGTTTGTCTGTGACTGTTTTTGGGGATTTTATTCCCATTTTGTATGTTGTGGGAAATCGGATTTTTGGTTGATTTTAAACTCTCAGGATTCTTAAATCTGCTTAGGTACAACATATCATGTTATAAGTGTCAGTAGTGTTTTGTATTTTCTAGTATTTTGTAACATAGTATTGGTACAATAATTTGGATGTTGTAGTGGTTTTAGGTTATGTGATGTTGTAATTCAAATAGAAAATGTTAAATGGTTTTAATGTATGATGTGGTTTTAATGGTTGTATTAAATGATTCGTAGGTTTAAAATAATTTAAAACAATTTATAAACAAATAATTTATCAAAAAAAAAATACAAACGAAGACGGTTGTGTTGAAAAACCGTCATCGTAAGTCAACCTACGATGATGGTTTTCATTAACAACCGTCTTCGTTAGTATTTTTTTAAAAAAATTTAAATTGAAATTAAAAACTTACGATGACCGTTATTACCAAAAATCGTCATCATAGGATGACTTACGATGACAGTTATTCGTAATAACCGTCATCGTAGGTTTTTAATTTTTAAAAATTAAAATTGAAATAAAATAAAAACGAAGACGGTGGTTAAGGAAAACCATCATCGTAGGTAGACATACGATGATGGTTTTTCTTAATAACCGTCTTTGTAGGTATTTAATTTTAAAAAATTTAAATTGAAATTAAAAACATAAGATGACGATTGTTATGGAAAACCGTCATCGTATGTCAACCTATGATGACGGTTTTCCATAACAACCGTCATCGTAGGTTTTTAATTTTTAAAAAATTTAAAATTGAAATAAAATAACAAACGAAGACGGTTATTACGAAAAACCGTCATCGTATGTCCACCTACGATGACGGTTTTTCTTAATAACCGTCTTAGTAGGTTTTTAATTTCAATTTAACTTTTTTGAAAATTAAATACCTACGAAGACGGTTGTTAAGGAAAACAGTCATCGTAGGTTGACATACGATTACGGTTTTTCGTAATAATCGTCTTCGTAGGTATTGAATTTTTAAAAAATTTAAATTGAAATTAAAAGCCTACGATGATGGTTTTTACCAAAAACCGTAATCGTAAGATGACTTATGATGACGGTTAATTTGTAATAACCGTCATCGTAGGGTTTTAATTTTTTAAAAAAAATTAAATTTCAAATAAAATATTTACGAAGACAGTTATTAAAAAAAACCGTCATTGTATGTCAACCTACGATGACGGTTTTCATTAATAACCGTCTTCGTAGATATTTAATTTTAAAAAATAATTAAATAAATAATTATATATGATGACGGTTTTTTGAACCGTCATCGAAAGTGCCCCCTTTTTAACGACACCCACAACAATGACGGTTCAGCAACCGTCGTCGTAGAGATAAAACAACTGTCGTTAAAAGTCTCCTGTGTAGTAGTGTTCTTTCAAAGGGAGTGTTCATAACACACATGACAGAATATATAAAATTATCTATTTTGTGCAAAAATATATTACAACAATAAAATTGGAAATTTTAAAATTGTGAACCTAAATGTCAGGTCTTGATGCATAAACCTTTTTTTAATTTGTGTGAAGATTCTACGTCTGTTTACCCTAAAATCAATATTTATTTCACTCTTTTGGAAAGTGAAACAACATAAAATAAAACAATTATGTGGGCTGAAAATGGTGCTTTAGGAATGATGCTAACCATTAAGAAATTAAAATGCATCAATTAAAATTCTTTTATTTTCAAAATTTTGTGTTTGGATAAAGAAATTGAATTTCTTCATTTTTAAAATTTTGAACCTCATTCACGAAAAGACACGCAAGGTGGATAGTATCGTGAGAGTAGTGGAGGTCGGAGTACGCCAATGATTAAGACGGAGCAAAAAGTTGTGCATTTAGAGCTTCTAAAAAAGAAGAGAATTTCAATTTCTCACCTTTTAGAGAGAAATTCATATTCCACATTTTTAGTTATTTAAAATTCTCTTTTAAAATTCCAAAAATTTAAATTTCTCATATAAAAATATCCAAACAGTGAATTTTAAATTGAAGAATTCTAAATCCTCTAATAAATTATTTTTCCCAATTAAAATTCTCCATCCAAACACACTCTAATAGGAAATTGTTTTAATCATATCTTCTTTTTTTATCCAAATCTTTATTTGAAAATCATTGACTTATCTTTTTTATTTCAAACGATTATCTCTCGGGATATTTGAAAACAACTTGACTAGTACGTGAGGTGCTCATGTTTCCACCAAATTCAAATTATTTTAGTTTATTTATATTCTATAATTTTTCGTGTTAGGAAAAAACATAATAAATATTTAAAAAAAATTGATTAAATTAAATTATCTAATTTAATTATCAAATAAAATATTTTTATATGTAAAGATTTTAAAGATCCTATAGGTTCAATACTTCAATAATAAGTCGATAGTAAATAATCAATATGAATTTAGTAATCAAGGTTGTGCATGTATAGCAAATAGCAATAGTCCTTAACGTTTGCATAGTAAAAAATAAATTCTTTTATCTTTGAGAACCAAAGTAATAATAATGTAATTAATATTTTCTATCATTATGTATAGTTCCTGTATAGTTCCAGGTTAATTCTAAAATATAATATTATTGTTATATTCAAATAAATTAACACATTATATTTAATTAGTAAAAAATGTCTTATAATTTCATTTTTCTATTCTATGAAACGGATTTTTCAAGCAAAGAATGGTGATTTACCGTAACATTTCTGATTGAAAACACAGCGTGGTCGGTTGTTAAGGTGCCTTGAGGAACAAGTTAAGGTTCTTGAGACAGCTTGCTTGCATGCATGTTGAATGGGAGAGCAGTCAAACGTTTGAAATTGGTCTATGCTGCGAGTTCCCTCCATTTTCTTAGAACGTGACGTGAATATTATAATTTATAAACTAACCATCCGCGCTTATTACACGCCTTAACCCAAAAAAAGGAGTCAAACGGCGTCGTTAAAGTTATTTTTTAGACGCAACCCTATCATTGTCACTTTTACCTATGTTGTACTTATACTGGTGCTTTTTAAAAATACTCATATTCACGGGAAAGAAAATAGGGATATGATAAGTCTAGTTGTAATGATTTATAAAATTTTTATTTACTTAAATTCTTATTGTTACTGTAATTTCCCTTGGTCAAAAATAAAAGGCTCATTTATCTTATTAATTCAAATACCTAATTTCTTAACCATCAAAGAATAGGAAGATATGACAAATATTATAACGGTCACTTATCAGTTATTCAGATAATCGAAGGTAGTGGAGATAACAACCCTATAGCCACTAAATCCACTATCAGTCAATCTCCATATACAGATAATGGATGAGGCTCACTACTCAACTAACTCAGATCAGTATTCTCAAAATTATAAATAGGGACGTCCTCCATGGAGAAAGGTACAAACACACATACATTCTAGCTCTCTTTTTCAATTACACAAAGCACACACCCCACGCTTTGATACAGAAAAAGGAGAGGAGAAAGAGAACATCTAAATTCGCATGTTGAGAATGGCAAAAACTGTCATCCTTCAATATTCTCTATCTCCTTGTTTAACCATTAGATTTTGCTGAAACATTTACAACAAGTTTGTGACTCATCAATATTCACATCTAACGGTTGGTTTCTTGAATCGAGGCTTGAAGCATCACCAGAAAATTCAAAACCGAAATGGTTCAGAATCCGTTTTCTGAAGCAGACAGCGGTATTGCGAGAGACATTTCTCTCATATTAACCGTTGGATCGCGTTAAAACTTTGAGAAAAGATTACTCAAATCTGTTTCTACATTCTGACCGTTCGGATCATTCATTGAAGCGTTTTCAAGAGGGAATGTTTCAACTGCAAACAAAGGTTATCAAAATTTCTGCTCTCTTTTATCTTGTTTCGGGCAGTGATATTGAGAAAGAGGTATCTCTTTTATCAACCGTTGGATTATCCTTAAATTCGGTCAGTATGTTCCTCTCTTGCAATAAATTAATTTGACCGTTGGGATTTGTTAATTATTATTTCTAGTGGTAGGAATTAATTTCGTACATAATCCTATTTCGTATGCCTACCTCTTGTGATGTTTTGGTATAATTTTTGTTGAAATTGCTTGTTAATTGTAATGGTTGCCGGAACCCTTGCGTAATCTCATTTTATTGATAGTGAAGAATTTGGATGGATTCTGAGATAGGTCCCATGATATTTACTTATCACATTGAGAAGGTTTTCCCAGTTTATAGAGCAGCGCTTCAAATGAAGGAATATGGAGAATCTGACTCATAATGAGAATCAAGGAATGTTGCACAAATAGAAGCCAATCCGGACATATAGTTGCGAGGCAATGAGTCCAGTTGAGACTTCATCCACGCGGCTAAATCAGATGATGAGCCCATGGAAAATGATAAAATTCGATTCCCACCTAATAATGGTGAAAGCATAACAGCTGCAAATCAAAATCCTAATATGATGGATGCAGAGCACAATAAGACAGCACTTTATGAGGATGGATCTTGTCTCAAGAGCGGCAACACAGATTATATTAAAGCAAAAGCTAAGTCTTTTCCCCCTTTTCTAATATGAAGCGTTATAAATAATTTTTTATAGTATTTTTATAATAATATATGTGTAAAATATTATTATTTTTGCATGTCAAATAATGAAGAGAAATTATCGTAACGACCCTTTGGGAAAAAATGGTTAAGTTGCAGGAATTGAATCTTGAGGGTAAAGCCCGAGAGAGGGTTAAAAACTCAAGAATTGAATCTTGAGGGTAAAGCCCAAAAGAGGGTTAAAAACTCAAGAATCTTGAAGGTAAAGCCTAAGAGAGGGTTAAAAACTCAAGAATTGATTGCTTGAGGGTAAAGCCCAAGAGAGGGTTAAAAACTCGAGAATTTAATCTTGAGGGTAAAACCCAAGAAAGGGTTAAAAACTCAAGAATTGAATATCCTCATCAACCTCGATTCAGCGATAATTGCTAGTACAGCTTGGCAGGTCAGAGTGCTGACCAACCAAGCTGGGGGCATCTGTTATGGTAATTTCCCTTGGCCAAAAATAAAAGGCTCATTTATCTTATTAATTCAAATACCTAATATCTTAACCATCAAAGGATAGGAAAATATGACAAATATTATAACGGCCACTTATCAGTTATTCAGATAACCGAAGGTAGTGGAGATAACAACCCTATAACCACTAAATCCACTATCAGTCAATCTCCATATACAGATAATGGATGATGCTCACTACTCAACTAACTCAGGTCAGGTCAGTATTCTCAAAATTATAAATAGGGACGTCCTCCATGGAGAAAGGTACAAACACACATACATTCTAGCTCTCTCTTTCAATTACACAAAGCACATTACACAGTTGTGTTCTGAAAACATATAGAACACTTATAAATTTTAAAATTGATTGAATTTGTTTCTATTGCTTGAGATGCATCAAAACATACTGTTCATATGCTATACCACGCTAACACAATATATTTAGATTCATTTCATGATTATAATATATAACTAATAATAGAACCCATTAAAATTAACAAAAAAAAATGAACAATTTTTTATTTATATAATTAGTCATGGTTATACGGATTAAAATTAAACTCAAGCCATATATTTAAACTGAGTGTTTTCTCTTCCCACCTTCAATAGCACTATACAAGATACAAGAAAGAAAGAAAGAAAAAGACACTTCACACACATCACAAACAAGCACTGAACATTCCCCAAACACAAATTTTACTTGAAAAAAAAAGAAAAAGTCTAATTGTAAAAGTTTGATAGTTCAAGTTTATATTCTGCAATTTGTTTGGTAGTTAATGTGGTTAATGATATAGCTTATAAACTCTCTCTCTATATATATATATATTGATATTAATTCTCTTAATCAAATTGTTTGTAGTGCATAATGTTTCTTGTGTTTTAGGCTTTCACCTATTCTGCTTCAATTAATTCTTTACCTTACAAATTGTTCTTAATTCATGTTCTTTCACAGATTAGTGGGTTTCTTCTTTCGGTGCCAAACTAACTACTTATAAAACCACCATAAAATGTGTTTTATAACTAAGAAAAATACAAAATACTATGGGAGTTACCTCATGTTAACAACAGAAGGATCAAAATATATAACTCAAATTTATAAGTTCAAGGATTAAAATGAATCTTTTATAATGACCAAAATAAATATTACAAAAAAAGATAAATGACGGATAAAAATATTTTTTAGCTAATATTTTACACATAAAGGAATAGAGATAGACCAAAACTTAAGGAAAATGTAACTAAACAAAATTTAATGGAGTGGAGTATAGATTGATGAAATATATGTCTTACGATAAAATGAAAAAAAGTTATAAATTTGGTGGAATGTTAGAACCGTCATTATCTATATGTTCCGAACGATCCCTTTTTAGTTCTTTTATTCTTTATTTTTTTTCTCCTTCTTTCATCATTTTTTTCTTTTATCTTATTTTATTTTCTTTTCTCTTATTTCACTTTTTTTTTTTCAACTTTCTCGTATTTATCATTTAGTTCATCTATCACCAACTTTAATTATCTTAAATTAAATGTATTGTTGATATTGATGTTGATTATACTTTTGTCCATCTTTTATCTTCACTTTCCGTTTATTTTTATGTAAATTTTACATTAATGCAAGGTATAGTTATTTCTTGTTTTTTAATTAATGACTAACTATTTAGTTTATTTAATAATTACTTTTTCTGCCTTTAAAAATAATAAGTTTTTATGTAGTTATCACTTTACATTATTTAATAATTCAGTTTTTTCAAAATATGATAAAATAAATTACACAATGTACATGAACAAATTAAAACATCTGGTAACGTATGAATGTAAGAAAACAAAAAAATAAATGGAAAAGAAGGTAAAGACAAATATATAAATGAAATAACTAAGGAAAAATTAGCAGATGGCCTAGGCATTAATTCCTATAAAAAAATTAAAAAAAATCTGGTGCGATATAAGTGCAAAACATGGTAGTAAAGTGACGCGTGATCTATTTTTACATTAAATATAATTTTAGTCCAATAAATAAGGTCATGTTTTGTTTTTAATCTCTTAAAATAAATAATTTATTTTTTTACTTATCTTTTATTTATTTATAAAAAAATGTCAAATATAATATTTAATTTATCCTTTTAAAAATCTTCATTTGTATAAAAATAAATAAAAACAACGCATCCCATATTATGATAAATGAGAAGAAAAAATACAATTCATTACCTTATTTATAGATACTGATAGTCTAATACATTGCTTTTTTCGTCTTTAATTATAAGATATTTTTAAATAATTTATTTGTTCTTTTTTATAAAATTATTTTTAATTTTTAGATATATTAATTATTTTTCGTAAAATCTTTAATTAATTATTTTTTCTCTGAACATTAATGAGAAATAAATAAATAAAAAGAGTAACAAAATAATTTTAAAATAATAATATATATAATTAATAAATTTAATGTGATAATTATTTTATAAAAAAAAAAACATGAATGAATTGTAAACGTCTTACAATTAGGAATAATATTTAACCATTTATTTTTCAAATCATTCACTATTCACAAGTTACAACAAAACACGAAATAGTCAACTATGCACCCTGAAGGCAAATACAATTTAACGCCTCGTTGGCAATGAACCGCGGAAATAAACTTGCAGCTGACGCTACGTACATTTCAAATCAATTACGTTGCATGTTCCTTGTACAATACACATCGATCTTTGCCTTCTCCAAACCCTATAAATATAGCATATCATATCAAAATTCAAGACACAAAACCACACCTTGTTTCATATAATAACAACTACTTGAAGAGATTGTTTTCAGTTAAGCATCTATATATACGTTGATTTTCTCAACCATATAGCAGGCTAGTAACTCTCTCCATATACACCAGTATTGTTCCAAGGTTTACCAAATTTTGAAGCAGCTAAAAAGCACCATGAGTTCTAAAAGCATAAACATTAAAGATGCTCTCTGTTATACTACAAGGCCAGCTCCTCGGGGCAATAACTCCAACTCTTCACCCTCGGGGACTCAATTGCCAACTATTCAAAAAGCCTTTTCAAGGAGGTATGAGAAGAAGAATTAATGGGGAACTATCTTCCCAGGAGACTTATTTTCTAGTTTACCCTAGCTAATTTGTTTGGTCATTTATTTATTATGTAATTGGTTACAGAATTTATGGCATCATTTCAAATTTCTCCAGTTAAAAAAAACTTGATTATTGTTGTTGTTATTGGTTGTAACAAAATTTTCAATAAAAGTTAAGTTTTATTTTATTCTATGATCTTTAATAGGCTAATATAGGTAGGTATTCATCTGGCTTATACAGTAACTCTACAAGCATGGTGTCTTGTTATATACTCAGACTGGAGTATATAATAAGATTCTGAGTGATTGGGGGGATGAATTATGAGGAAGTTCTATTTGTTGGGATGCCTCCTGTGCCAGTATAAACACTGGAAACTGATACACTTTCTAACTTGCACCTCTGGTGCTTCCCAATATTTATATATTAAAAATAAAAAAGCTATGATTCGAGTATATTATTGATTCATTTGAGCATATATAGAGTTGCCCTATATATGTGCGAGCTTTAAAGTACATGAGTGAGCTGTTAAATTTTTCTCTCTCTTTTTTTAACAAGGTTATTTTTTGTTTCGTTATAAATTAAAAAAGATTGAAACATATGTATAGGCTAGGAGAGGAACCCCTAGACTTCAACTTCGAAAAATTCTTGCCTACGGACACAGTGAACTTGATGTCTTCGTAACGCAGATTTCATTATAACTTCAGCAAAATGACATAAAAGCAGTAGTGTTTCCTTTTATTTCTGTTCATTAAATTCACAAATTAATGATAAATCACAAGATTTTAAGAAAAAATCAATTAAGCACAGCAAAGTGATGCACATATTGAGTCTGCTTTTCCAAGTGGCTTAACGTTTTACTATAAAGGTTCAAACATTCCGCAGCTCATAATAGTAGTAAAATATTGTGAAAAATGAGGTTTGGAACAAGGATAACAATATTCCGTGTCCAAGTAATAACACCAAGTAATTCACCAAAAAAAAAAAAAAAGTAATAACACCAAGCACATCATTCAAGTCAAATCTTAATTGGACAACCAGCCTCTTCCTTTCTCTATTAGATTTCGTTAGTTGCTCACCTAATTCCTATCGAGGTAAAGGAAATAGGGGTTTGGTATGAGTTAATAAATTTTACCAAAATTCCTTTGCTATATGGTACACCTGAAGGGCTTTTGGAACTAAGTTAATAATAGATGAATGAGTTTTAAATATATAGAGAAAGAGAGAAAAAAAAAAAAAGCAAACCAGAAACTCTCAATAACAACATACCAAAATTTACTTTAGGATTCGTTCATTTGTGGTGAAAAAAGAATGAAATAAATAATAAAATAAGATAAGACTAACACATGTATTTTTTTTTTTTATCTCAATAAACTTTTGTTTTACTTAATTTCACTCTATCGAACATATCCTTAATAAGATTTTTGAGGATCCCACGAAATTTCCCATTAATAAAATGAGTCTTGAGGTATGACTTATGAGAAATTCTAGCATGATGACAATGGTGGTGTTTGGATAATGCATTAAATGACTCCAAGGAGTTTCCAAGCAAAGAATGGTGATTTACCAAAACATTTTATGTTTGAAAACACAGCGTGGTCGGTTCGGTAGTTTAGGTGCCTTGAGTATAAGTAGAGTTAAGGTGTTCTGGGGACAGCTAGCTAGGTTGCAATATGAATGGGAGAAGCTGTCAAACATTTGGAATGGGTCTATATGTTGTATGCTCCCTCCATTTTCTCAGAACCTAACGTCAACGTGAATACTATAAACTAACCCATCCGCGCTTGTTACACGCTTTACCCGGTTAAAGGAGTGAAACGTCGTCGTTTGTCTAACAACATATTTGTTAAGCTTGATATATTGGTGCTATTAAAAAAAATACTCATATACATGGGAAAAAAATTAAATAGGGGTGTGTATTTTTTTCTATTGAAAAATATTAATTGTTAGTTTATTAATTTAAATTAATAAAAAAATCAAACCCATCACTTTTCCTCCCTTTTAAATAGGGGATATACATGATAGGTCTAAATGTTATTCTTTAAAAGGTTTTAATTTACTTTAATTCTTATATATTTTTAAATTATTTCTTTTATTAATATCTAATAATGTGAGATACATCTACAAACATCTCACATTTCATATTGCTATATCAGATGGGTAAAACATGTTTTATAGGCATGTCATGTTTTTAGTATTTCGTTCATCCTAAAATAAAATAAGTATTGTCTAAGATTATTTTATACTGACTAAAAAAAGTTAATAAATAAATGAAGAGTAATAATTTTGTAAAGTTAATTTTATTAATAATATTACATTGAAAACGTAAAGTGAAATATTTTATTAGGGATATTAGTGAAAGAAAGAAATTAATATTACAATAAAAAACTAGCATGACACTTATTTTAAAATAAATATTTTTTTTAAATGCAACACTTATTTTGAGAGGGAAGGGGTAATTTAATAATAGAAACCATTATAAAAAGAATTTTAAAATTGATAATCATTAAAATCAACTTATGCAGACAAAATATAAATTTAATTAATCATATTTACAGGAATTAAAATTTAATTTGTTGTGAATTATTTTAATTTAATTAATCATATTTTTAGAGTACCATTATAACCTTGATAACTTTAAATTGACCAAAATGCCCCTAACTTGGTTAATATTTTCGGACAACTCAAGTAAAATAACCATGCAATTTATGCTTACTTTTCTTAAAAATATATATATAAGTGTGAAAAAAATATTAGATGAGATTAAGTTTGGATAATATCAAAACATTTGATTAAAATTTATTACCTTAAGTTTAATTTTTCTAAACACTAATATTTAGTGTTACTTTCATTTTTTCACCCCACTTAGTTTCACAAAGGCACACACATGCGATGTGAGAGCTATACACGATCGTAAAGTTGCATTTTTTTGCCTTCATACTCGCATGTTCTGTGTCGATGTTTTGTCTTTTCGCTTTCAGATTTCATCGTCATGTTCCAAAGATCAACTACACCTCCAGCGGAATTACCTATTATATAGCATTAGGAAAAATGAACCTCTTTTTTTCGAATTTTACAAGCATATTGTTTCTACGTTTGAGACGATCATTCTCCCAGTAGGTGTCAAATGCGAGATGAACATCACAAGAGAAGGAGAATGACACTAAAGACATGTTAGGATGTTAACTATTTTAGAAGTAATTTTAAAAGAAAAATAAGAAAAAAAAATGAAATGAATTTATTTATAAGTTAAAATTTTTTTATTAGTTAATTTGTTGATAACTTCTCATCTTTTAGAAAAAATATATTGATGAGTTTCTAAAACTTAATTAATAAAAATTTTATTTTTATTTAAGAAAAAACTTATCTTATTTTTTTATTCATATCTTTTTCTTTTAAAAATATTTCTAAAAAATTTATCCAAATATCACCATACCGCACGGATTTAAATCGACAATCACACTTCTTATCCCAAATCCTGCCACACCAATAAAAATCTGACACAGGTGCAATGATGATATGTGCATTTTTATATCAATTCACAAACTACCCCCTAATAAATCTCTAATGCAAATCCCATGAAAAAAAACACAGAAACTGAAACTGACGGTGCACTCACTCTCTTACGGTTACGCTATTCTTCATTGTCTTCTTCACACTATGCCGCCTAGCCTCTGTGGACTTCTTCTCCGGCAACACCACGGCGTCAAAAGAAATTGACGACACACGTCTTCCTCGTCTTCTTCACTCTGTACCGTGCGCCCCCTACGTGCTTCTTCTCCAGCAACACCATGGCGACACGGTCAGGGTTCTTCTCTAGAGTGTCCCCTTCTCCGGCGAGTGGTTGTTGTGTTTCTTGGTTTACTTTCTCCGAAAAGAACTCCAACCTTCCCCTGCGTCCTTCTCCGCCGGCAACCCCACAGCGCAGCACGACCCTCCTCCGTTCTTCTCATATTGGCACTGCATCATACAACGTTAAAAACAACAATCAATCTGTTTCATGATCAGCTATAACTTACTACCCATTCACATTGGTGGTAATTAATTCATAGCAGGAAATTGCCTTCAATTCTTAAAGATTTCCATTATCCAATCTTTTTTAAGTGATGAACTTGATTTTGTTTTGTGATCAATTTCATTATCAAAGTTTATTTTTTACATAATTGAACAATTTCAATTTCATTGATTTTTGATCTTTTTATGTAAAAATAATATTTTTTCCTCACACGTAAAATTTTTCTTATTTTTTTAATTGAGATGCACAAGAAAATTTTCATCGAGATGCGTGATGTAAAAACTACATTATTTTCTTAATTTCATATTTACTTGTGTTTGTTTAGAGGTACGTTTTCTTTGACCAATGTAATCTTATTGCCTTTTTCTTGAGCTCAAATTCAATCTTCGACATTTATACTCCTTTCAGTGATTAGTTGAAAATCATAAACATTTCTGTTATGTTATATGACTTTTCTTTTCTTATATATTGTTCTAAATTTTGTTGAGGTGTATTGAGTTTGATTAAGTTTATTTAATTGAATTAAAGGTGATGACCAACGAAACAAGGAGAGAAGGAGAGCATGACAATGATAATAATGATGATCTTGTAAAAGAGAAAACTGATGACATACATGATAAGATTCATATTGAACTAATACCTAAATGAGATGGAATTTGACACAGAGGATGAAGCTTATGCATTTTTAATTCTTATGCTTATAGAGTGGGTTTTAACATAAAGAAACATAAAGGACATAATATAGATGGTAAGATAGTTGATAAAGTATTTTTCTGTTCATGGGAGGGTTATCGTGGGAAAGATAAACGAGAGGTTTACTGTAAGAATCCCATCCACAAACAAGATTTGGTTGTTTGGCAAAAATAAGGTTAATAGTCGTTTCACTGTGAAATTTGTTATTACTAAATTTATTATTGATCATTCACACGAGACTACAACTCCTAGTAAAAGTCATTTGCTTAGATCCTAAAGAAAAATAACTCCTTCTCAGGCAGTTGAAGTTGAGTTATCTGATAGTTCTGGAATCACTCCAAAAGCAAGTTATGAATTAATGGTAGGCAGGTTGGCGATCGTGATACTCTTGGATTCATCCCAAAAGACTATAGAAATCATTTACGTTCCAAGACAACGACACAAATGCAATCTGGAGATATAGGTGGTGTGCTAGAATATTTGCAAAAAATGCAATTAGAAGATCCTAATTTTTTCTATGCAATACAAGTGGATGAGGATGACTTGATAACTAATATATTTTGGACAAATGTAAAAATGGTGATTGATTATTTGTATTTTGGTGAGGTAGTTAGTTTTGATACTACTTATAGAAAAATAAAGAGGGTCGTCCATTTGCAATGTTTGATGGAGTGAATCATCACAAACAAAATATTATTTTTGGTGCTGCATTGTTATATGATGAAACTGTTGAAAGTTTTATTTGGTTGTTTAATACTTTTGTTAAGGCTATATCTGGAAAGAAACCTCTAACTATTCTCACTGACCAAGATGCAGCAATGGCAAAAGCATTAACTTTGGTGTGGCCAGAAACATGCCACCGTCTTTGTATTTGGCACTTGCATCAGAATGCCTTGAAAAAACTTAGTGTTGTATTTGGGAAGTTTCATGATTTTAATAAAGATTTTAGCAATTGCATCTATGAATATGAAGAAGAAGCAGAAGAATTTCTTGTAGCTTAGCTTGGAATAAGATGCTTGAGAAGTATGATCTTCAAGACAATAGTTGGTTGAAGCAAACATTTTCTTTGAAGGAAAAGTGGGCATTAGTTTATAGTCGAGAGAACTTTTGTGCGGATATGACAACAACACAACCTAATGAGAGCTTGAACAATGTGATAAAAAAAATATGTCGAGTTACAAGCATGATTTACTCAGATTTTTTAATCATCTTTTGAGGTTGATTGATGAGCATCACTATGAGGAATCCAAATCTGATTTTAAAGCAACTCAAAGAAGTTTGGCTTTATCGTTTGATGTGGGAATTCTAAGGCATGCAGCAATAATTTTCACACCTGCGGTATATAAGATGATTCAAAACAAAGTATCAATTTGTTATGATAGTAGCATATAAATTTTTTTCTCAAGATGGGGATGTTATTGAATATAAAGTTACCCCTTACAAGAAACAAGTTCCAAGAACTGTTTATTATAACTTATCTATTGATGCACTGAAGTGTAGTTATAAAAAAATTCGAGTTCTCAGGAATTTTATCTTCACGTGCTCTCAAAGTTCTCTCATCAAGAAATATTGTGAAAATTCCTACAATCTATATATTGAAGAGATGGACAAAGAAAGCAAAAATTGGAAGTGACATTGCAACTGCCCAATCCACAATGAATAAGGATCCTAAGCAAAGAATGGGACACTGGTACAAAAGCATTTGTAGGATGCAAGCTCAGCTGGAAGCAAAAGGTGCACTAACTGAAGACACATATAATATATCTGTTAATCAGTGCTATGATTAAAGCCATGAGTGATATGGATGCATGTCTTGAAGGTAAAGGCTCCGTGGCTAGTACTCATGATGCTTCACATATTAATACTCACAAGGATTTTTGTAGTGTGGATAATACTAATGTAAAGGGACTAATAAAGACTAAAGAAAGGGTCTGAGGATCGTCTGCTAGGCAAAAAAGTGGCATTGAGAAGAGAAGGAAAATACAAAAAGCTACACAAGAAGATGAACCTTTGCAAAACTTTAATTATGGGATTGCCTTCATTTAATTCTAGTCAGATTTTTACTTTTATCATTTATTTGATGTAATTATATTACGTGTTAATTTTAAATCAAGTTATTTAATTTATGTGCAAAATTTTCATTTTAATCAAATTCATGTTAATTAGGTATCCATGGATGTTTCAAGCAAAATCCCTAAAGACACAAGTCACAACAAGAGCATGAAGGAATTGTTGCAGGTCATAAGTGAATGGAGCATTTCCTTTTATCTTTTTAGTCTAAAAGTTAAAATATTAACATGAATTTTATTTTATTTTTGTCCAGGAACAATTATCAACTACTACACATGGAGCAAATGATGGCATCGATTTCCATAGCCAAGATCAGCAACGCAATCCATAAAGCAACTTGTCATACTGTTGTTATATACCACTCACTGTCCTTATTAGTTTCTAGCCATAATGAATTTTTGTTTGTCTACATATTTTTTGTTATTTGTGCTACTAAGGTTTTAGCACTTTTTTTTTTCATTAGTGATTCTTAGCTAATTAAAGATTTGACGAGTTTCGTTTAATTTTTGATGGGTTTTGGTTTATGTCCCCCAATAAACTTTGTGTTTTTATTTTTCTGTTATATGTTAATAAATTTGTGGTATGCTATAAACGGTTAATGAGTTTTGTGGTGCCAAACTAGCTGCGATGACAATTCTCATTTTCATGTTTTGGCATGCTACTTTATTGAAATTCATGGTTAATGTTCTTCTTAGATGAATAATTTATTTTTGTATCCACTTCATAAAAAAAAGGAAGAGAAAATAGTAGACTCTACGAGAAATCTTTTAAGTTAAAAATATGGAAAAACAATTAATACAATAATAGAAAAATTTTATTCAATTATTAATAAAAGTCGCACATACATCAATGAACATTCATTCAATTATTAATATTTTTATTCAAGTATTAATAAAAGTCATACATTCAATTATTCAACTTTATTCTAATTCAAGATTAACTATTGAGAGGTACTCTCTTTGATTCATAGGTTGTTGCTAAGGTGAATATTTGAAATGTGGCTTGTGCACTATATATGGAATAGAGCTGGTTGAAGGATCAAGCAATACTATGGCCCTGTAGTCACTGTAGGGCAGTTATTCCTGCTGCCTTTGTGTTTTTCCGCCTTTCTTATCAAGGTCATGTAATATTTTTTTATCCATCTGCATCATAGATTCAAACAAATTAAATTTGACGACTGCAATTTTCTTCCCTTCCTGTTTCTTTTTAATTGGTTAATTTTTTTCCATAATAAAAATTATCGCTATAACCTCCTGTCTGGAAAAGAAGAAAAAATACAACCAAAATACTAAGGAATCTATGAAACAATATACTAACTAACCTCCTGTCTGGCAATCAGCAAGTTAAGTTATAGCGTTGCATTTTAGGTTCTAATTCCTGATAGTCTGAATCAAAAACCAGTAGGAAAAAATAAACAAAAAAATATCATTGTTTTAAGAACAATAACTTAATAGAATGGTTCAAGAATTATGGTGGATGGTTTCATAGTGCCCATGTTATTGGAAGTTTACAACAAATATCAAGTTGAGATTTGGAGAATGGAAGTTTATATTTGATATGATTGAATTTTATGCCTACCAAAAGTTCTAATGAAAATTAAGATCAAATATGAAGCAGTTTCAGATTGATCACCACTCTATCAACTAACCCCAAATTATCCATCTAAGAAAAACTTACATTTTAGAGTATAGAAAATCTAAAGAAAGAAATTTTACAAGGCAAGTTAGAGATAATGTAGACAAAAATAAGCCATAATAAGTGAATCGTAAGGACAAGACATGATAATGTTCACTTTCAGAATACAAATCCGTAGATGCCAATGAGAAGATACAGAGCATATAACAAAAGAAAATAGATAAACTCCTCAGGAAATTGCCAATCAACAACTATGCTATGTTCATAGAAAATAGAAATAAAATTAAATTAGAAATGGGTCTTAAAAGAGACAAAAAGCATGTGATGGATAAGGTGAGAAAAACCTGGATTTAAGGATCTTAATGTCTTCTTCTTTAGACATTTCTTCCTTGCTGTTAAAAAAAATAGAAAGCAGTATAGTAACATCCCTACACAGTATAGTAACATCCTCACAAGAGTCTTGCCAATCTGAAACCAAAGTCATAAAACAACATAATGGCCTAATTAAAGAACAAGAACAATCCTAGAAGAATGCCATTAGAAGTTCTCCTCATGTGAGACCACCCTGTGCATCTTGTTCAACATTAATATATTTAGAACAACTTCTTACTAACAATCAAATACATATAGACACACACAGTAGATATGAAACTAACAATAAATGAGCTTGTTTAGAGTTTTTCCTTTCATCAACCAATTGATTTTTCCGAATTTGAATGTAGCTCATATTTACTAGGCGATCTCCATTGAATCTTGAAACACAATTGGAGCATACTCTGTCATCTTCCTTCTATCAAGGTTATGTAAATAAAAGCTTGTGCATTCTGTCCAGGTTATATAGCATTTGAAAGCTTATAGGCTTCTCTAGAACATCTTGTGTGTTGTCTCTGCATATCTCTATTTTTTTTATACGATAACAGGAATTTTTATTGCAATAAAATTTTATTTATATAATAAGAATAGTCATTTTTCTTGTAGTGCATATGAAATCAGATCCTCCAACAAATAAGACCAGAAAAAATGAGAGGCCATTACCAAATCTGTAACACCTAATGCGAATACCAAACCATCACCTTGTAAAATTACTAATGTTACTGACGTTCACATAGTAATCTCCAGTTTCAGCAACTATAGTGGTAGTCTTTCCTACAGTAAGGTCATTTTATAGTATTCATAATGCATCTTATCACACTCATGATAAAACAAACAATCACCCAAGTTCCTTTAACTTCATTAATTCACAACAGCAACATGAACCTAAAGCTAAAAAGCTTCCAATGATTGATCTTCAGTGAAGGAGAGTGAAGCGGAAAATTGCATACATATTTATTGTCGAGGGTCTTTGAATTAGTGAAGCATACAACGTTGTCTGGCCGCGCGACACAGAGTGAAGAAGACGATGAAAAATAGCATAACAGAAAGAGAGTGAGTGCACCATCAGTTTCTGTTTTTGTTTTTTTCTCATGTGATTTGTGTTAGGATTTACTAGGTGTAGTTTGTGAATTGAAGTAAAAATTCATATGTCATCATTGCACACGTGTCATTTTTTTATTGGTGCGACGGGAATCGAGATAGGAAGTGTGACTGGTGATTTAAATCCCATACTCCACACCCAATGGGAGAAGCATATCAGATTCTACATGGTCGACTCATCATCATATTCGATGTTCGATTAAAGCAGTGTCCTATCTAGGTATTTATAGGGACATAAGGTCAATCTTTTTAAAAATTAAATAATATTAATTATTAATTTTATAAATTTTTAAGTTACAAAATTCTTCTAAAATATAGTTACAAAATTATTTATTAATATTTTATAATCAACTTGTTGTAATATATACGTTCATGTGTGCTTGTTGTAATCGGTTTTCTTGTAGTATATTTTGCATCCCCTCTCTCATGTCCAACATTGGATATTCTCCCAACCCTCGCCATAAATTTATTTTCTTATAGTCATATATTAGTTGTATCCAGTTTCTCTCTCTCTCTCTCTCCCGTGTTGTTGTTAATTAGAAAAACCTTTATAACCATCGAATATGGAAAAATGCAACAGTAATATTTCAGTTTTGTTATCTTTATAATATTATTGATCGTAAATATTATTTAATAGAGAAGTCTTGCATATTTTTCACTGCTCATTATATAAGGAAGCTGTCTATAATGAAAAGCCTTCTACGGGTGGCACATGTTGCAGGATGCAAAATCATCCACAGCAAAAATTCATAAGCCATTGATGGATGTTAATTAGATACGATCACCAAGTATTGGCTAATAAATAGAAGTGGCACAGTAGCACACGTGCACTTGCAAGGTTGCAGGATACAAAATCATTGACCCGTGAAATTCATAAGCCTTTGATGGATATTAGATATGACCACAAAGTACTGGCTAATAAATAGAAACTCTTGTTAAGAAGAAGAAAAAAAAGAAGACATTTTGATCTTTATATTACTAAATACTAATATCCCATTATTGGAAGACAACACACGGGAACTCTAGGGTAACATACAAACAAGCAAATTAATTAAATAGCCTAATTAGATCATGGTAAACTAGTTAACAACATGCTTCAATTCCATTCCAATTCGTATATATATGCTTCAAATATTGGTCCCTTCAATATGCGTATACCTGCATTGAAAAAAGGATAAAAAAAAAAAAAACAGGACATATGCCATTAATTAATTTATTCAAGTTAACTTATAGCCAAATGTACGAATATTATTTTAAACAAAAGAGATAAAAGTTTGTAATTAATTTGTGGATAATTCATCATGATATTACTATTAGTAGTAGTAGCACCTTTTACGAGAGATTATCTGTTCTTGGGATAAAAAATCCCCTTTGCAGTTGGACCCATCTTACCACGGGAGCTTGAAGAAGTTGAGCTACTTCCATTAGGTGGAGGCTTAGTGGGAAGAAGAACCTCTTGAATATTGACGCTGCTGGAGCTCATGATGTTATTACACAGGACTTTTGACAAATCGAAACCAAATTCTGCTAGGGTTAACTAATTGTGTCTTTGGATACAGCTTCAGATGCACAAGATATATAGATGAGAAGAGGTATTTTATATTTATATTGGTTGTTGTACACCCCACAACGCGTTCATGGCCACATTTTAAATAAAAGGAACTTACTAAGCAATCGAATGGTAATGGACAGGGAAATTTCATTTTCCATTAATATATATATATATATATATATATGAAAATAAACATATGAAAAGACAAATACAATATTTGCTTATACATTTTGTACGTAAGATAAACATATGAAAAGTTGAAAGTTATACAAAGTGGTGACTAATTAGGTAAGTACAAGTCTTCAACGTGTCTCGTGTATTTGGGTTTTATTGGACTGTGATTCATGTGTAAGTAAGGTTGAATTGTTTGAATATTATTTCAGTTTAATTATTAATAAAAATCATTTTTATCAAGTTTTATTTATTTTTTGATTAAATTTTAGATTAATCAATTTTTTTTTTCCTTATGGATTGAAGAGTTAACAAATTTTTCGACGAAGATCACTTGCATATATGTGTATCCTTACACGGAGTTGATTTGAGTTAAGAATAGGGTAGTTAATGTTTTTGACAATCAAAAAAACATTAACATTAAATAAGGTAGTTGTATGTTTGAATTCCATTTTCCGTCAACGGTTGTTTCTCTGTTGAACAGACATTTATTATACGTTACTCTGCTAGCACTCTTTTCGATGACTACTGAGGTCAACCCATCTTCTCTTCCATATATACTAATATGAACATATTTAATGATTCATTTGATGCTGGAGATTCACGTATGATATGGTTTATGATACCACTGTCAAGTCGAAAATATATTTTAATAAGTTTAGTCAGTCAAATCTATGTTATTTTATTTTTTGGTTTTTAAAATGGAACTTACAATATTCTTTTATACATTTATTTTTTATTATATTATAGGTGTAAAATATTTGTTGACTTAGTTAATAATTAATCCTTATTGAAAAATTTGATTGATTAAATTTAATAAAACTATGAACACAAATAGCGAATCTATATGCAGGGCAAATGGCAATGGGATAATTATTCTCACAAAGTAAATTTTGAAAATATTGAATAAATATTTTTTTCATAAAAAAATAAATATTGCTCCCATAAGATATTTAAAAAAAGGTGAATGTAAAAAGTTATACGATAAAAGAGAAAATGAATTTATATTAATTTATCCATTTTAACTTTTTAATTAAATTTCACTATTTTTAATTTCTCTAATACCTTTTTAATATTATACTATTTATTGTTTGGGAAAATATTAAAACATTTTTTTGTCTCCATTAAGAACAATTCTGGATCCGCCACTGGACATCAATGAAAAAAAACATAATCTCTCACTATTTAATTGATATATTTTATAAAACCATTTTTCATATAATATAAATCAACTCTATATTTTTTAATGTAAAGACTTAATTTTTTTTATTATACTCTCTGATCTTCTTGTAAAAAATGACTTCAGTATTAATATTACTTTTAAATTTCTCAATTTTAATATAGTATTTTTATATTTCCTTTTATTTATATTAAGATTTATTTTCTTCACCCTCTCAAATCTTAGTTAATTTAGATTAATTTTATATTTTTATTATTTCTACTTTAAATATCAAGTTATTTATATTTTAACTAACTATTTTCCTTTTCATATTTTTTCTCTTTAAATTATAAATCGTTTACTTTTTACTTATTTATTTTGAAATGAGTGTGTATTTTTTATAATTTTAA
>PYAF01001361.1:445205-474768 GCA_007407185.1 Glycine tomentella | reverse complement strand
CTTTAAAAACAAAAAATAAAATAAACACATTTTGCAATGAATAAAATGAAAAATTATATATAAACAAAAATAATAAAAATGATAAATGACATAAACCAAAAATATATTTAAATATAAAATTTTGTTTCCAGTATCTTTCCTCTATTCTTAAAATTGTTTAATAGAAATAAGTATTTTAATCCATTAATTTGGACAAATATTATTAACATTGTTTTCTACATGACATTTATCCTCATAGACTAAAATTACTAAATTTTAAAAGTTATGGGACCAAAATATTAAAAAGTGAAATAAGAGACTAAAACTAAAAAAATTACAAAGTAAGAAAACTAAAAACATTTATTTTCCAAACTTGTTTATATCTAGGTCAATCAAACTTTTTTTCTCTTGTAATTGCATCCGGAGGAAGTAATATATATATATATATATATATATATATATATATATATATAACTTAAACGTGTAGAGAACAAAAATACACATATATATACTACTAGTAAAATAAACAAATAATATAACAAATTCTTATGCATGCTGACCAAGTGTGCCGATCGATATGCTTAGGCAGACTAATAGGCACACTTGGTGAACACTTCTGGTTACATCACTACTACAAGCGCTAAATCTATTACGGTTTTGGGCGCATTTCAACTACGGTCATATGACTGTCGTAGATATAGTAGTCGTTGACAAAGAAGTATTTTAACTACGATCAGGAGACCGACTTTGATTAAGTGCATTTCAACTACGGTTGTGTTTGGAATCGACTTTGATTAATCACTTTTCAACTACGGTTTTGTGTGAGAACTGACTTTGATTAAGCGCTTTTCAACTATGGTTTTGTGTTGGAATCGACTTTGATTAACAGATTTTCCAAAAAAAAAAGGTCACCTACTACAGTTTTTTGAGCTAACCCGACTTTGATTAACATATCTACTACGGTGGGCATCTTAAAACCATAGTACATAAGCATTGCGGTTCTTTTTCATATTTTTGGTATATACTAAATTAAAATCAATAAACTAAAATGTACTAACTTTTTATTTATTATAGATTCAACAAACAACATTAGGTTAAACAAATTATTAAGGGGCTATTGTCATTCTCCAAGTGCCAATCATATATATATATATATATATATATATATATATATATATATATATTATATCCAAAGTCTACCACAATATATTTAATAATAGAAGGGAAATAAGTACTGCAATAAAAAATTAAACAGCTACATTGATTGATAATTACAAGGAAGGCAGTTAAACAAAAAAAAACTGTCATTGTCAATTGGAATACATGACCAAGTTACCAACAAAACAAAATGAACCTCCCCCTTTATCAAACTAACCTTGCCCCCCCTATATACATGGTAACAACCAGCCAATTCAGTTCCTTCACATCCCTCAAGAACCTTCTTACCCTTAGTATAAAGTCCAATAGTTGTTTATCGGAGCCATGTTTTTCAGCCTTGTATAAAGCTTTTTTGTCTTCCGAGCTTTTTACTGAAAGTGTTGCTCTTAAACAACCTGGGATGAAACATTTGCTGTGAGAAGTGTTCCACGGAACCCTTCCTCGGTATGCTGCAGATCCATTTTATCATTGCAAAGCTCATTTGCGAAAGATGAATATAATTCGTTTGAATTTTATGCATCTAAAATTTCCACTTTAAGAAGATAAAAAAAGATTATTTGCAGTTCTTACCAGCAATATCTTGATTTTCACGGATCTCAGAGTCCCTCACTATAATATGATCTCCAGCAAATATGTTCACATCTGCCAGGGTAGCACATTCATTATCGCTATCAATTATCCTATAACCTTTATGTAGTATCTGATTTTCCTTGACAACCTGGGAGGACAACTATCACTGATAAGATTCATGAACAAAAATTTAGACATGATGAAGTTGTTCTATCTTTTATAGCAATTCATTTATTATTATTAATGCTGAAAATAACACTGGCTATATGATAAAAGTGAAAGCAAACACCTACCATGGCATTTCATGTGTATCACTTATCATCATAATGCCTAGTAATGTTCTCTTACAGTCTTATGACAAAAGAGAAGCACCAACATGTTGACCCATTTCATGTCAACAGCTCAACTGAATTACAACTGCCACTATCTCCATCTTATAATTCTACATTTAGGGAGTGTAGAAGAGGGGGACATAATATTCAGTCATCTGAATAAAATATAGCCATCTTTCAAGCTTCAATTGCATTATTAACTCAAGAATATTTTGCTAGTTGACTTAGATGCACAAATTGAGAATCACTCTTTTTCACATGTGATGCATTCATTCAGCAACATCTAAGGAACCAGCATGATATCAATGTAATGAAAGGACCTAAGAGGTAGTAGAGGGAAAATAAGAAAACCAAGTAACATCTTTCAAATCTAAAGTACAATATTTGTATGGAAATCTGAAACTAAGATTTATTTTCTAAAAGACTAAAGTAAAAGAAATGGAGGATGGGGGCCAGCAACATAGCATAACCAACTAAGGCAGAGTTTTGGATTACCTTTGGATTACCAAGAAATGGAGGATGAAGCTCATTTAAAACAAAAAAAAAAAAAAAATCGAAGGAAACATGAAACCTTTTACCAAAATTGTATCATCGTTTAAACTTTAAATTGTCACTGACTATAATGAATACTAACAGGTGGTTTAGAGTACTGGAGGGGAACTCGGCCTATTCTTAAATCTGTAAAAGAATCATGTGCATTTAACATCCAGAAATGAGAGGCTAATTTAGCGAAATCACTAAGATTCATACTTCACTAGATAAAACCTGAATGATAGGTTTGTCATGGGGATACAAGGTCTCAGCTGCAGAAACTGGTACTTTCCACAACCATGCTATCTCTTTCATTACTGACAAACGAGAGCAGGATGGCTAAGAGACTGGTTGATTTCCAAGACAATGTATTCGCTAAAAATAATAAAAAATAATCTTATTTGTTAGATCCTGGATATGATCAGGACTTTTATTCTTCTTCCAAGTCTTAATAACAGGAAGATTTTGTTAGAGAAACAAAAAAAAACAAATGATTTTAACTAATTAAAAATAATAAACTCTAGGATTCATCAATCATCACGACAAATCTTATACAATAAAACTATTTTTTTACATTAATTAAGGATATCTTTTTGTTGACAGTTAAAGGCTAGAAATTACCAAAATGATCATGAAGTTAACTTCTCTTAATAACATTTTTCTTCTTTTTCTTCTTCTATATACATGGCTCATAATCACATTTGAACTAATATTTTGATTTCAAAATCAGACTTGGAGTAGTCATATTACTCAAGCTGTGATAGTTTTCAAGGGGCATATGGAAGTAAGTGGAGTTATGCTTTTTTGGTTTCTTAGTTAAGTCTAGCAACTTAGTTTTCTGTAATTACTTTATGTACTGCTGAAGTTGTTGTGGGAGACTTAATGAAGGGTTTAAATGTGTGGTGTATTAGGAGAACACACTGTTTTGATATACTTTATGTAATTACCAAGGTACAGGGAGGGTAATTTTCTTTGGAGGTTAGAATTTATTTATAAACAAACTGTTTTTGGTATAAATAAATTTTAACCTCTGTGTTCCTTTTCTCCTATAATGCTACACTATGTACGCTTTACCATTAGGTACATCTGGTACCATTTATTTTATAATATTTGATTGGCTGATTAAAAAAACTATTTAAAACTAAGTGTTTTAATTGGTTGTTCAACATATAATTATGTAACACAAAAGAGGATCAAAACAAAAGAAAGGGGGCTGGATCATGACTATAACCGCCGGCAGCATGCATGGGGACACTTGAAATATGGCTATTTTTTTTGGGTATGTTAGGTCTATTTTTTTTCAAACTTTGAAGATTATTTTTAGGTTGAAGTTAAAAATAAGAGCTTAAAAAAATAAAAATTGTTTGTCAACTTTTTTTTTATTGTTATTCAACTTAAAAGCTCATTTTAAAAGGTTTTATAAGAAAGCACTTACACTATATATAAGGGATTGATCACTTGTGAACTTTCCATTCACCTGCACCACAAAATTAAAGTTGAGTATAAAATTATTGTTCTAGTTAGTAATTAGTAAGATAGTAATATGTATGTCATTCAATTTGAAGTAACAACTAAATTTATATAAAATGAATAATCAAAGCTTTATATTTTTGTTCATCATTTTCAGATACTGTCCAGTGCCAGTAACAGTGCCAGCTACCAATACATCAACATTACCTATGGTATCCTCCCAAATCTCTGGCCCTGTAGTTTCAAAGTAGGTTCTGTATAAGGGGAAAAAAATGCTATCAGCCTCATGAACACTTAAAGAAGAAGCTGCTACCTTAACCTTTTTCCAGTTCACTATATTGGCAGCATGCAAATATTTGTTTTTCATCTCCCACTTTAAGTATGCCTCCAGATAACTCTTTCCTTTGAAATTGGAACTTTATCCTTCAAAACCTCTATCAATGATTCTTAAGAGAGAACCTTATCAATGATTCTTTTTCAAGACAACAAAGGAACAATCAAGTAACTTAGAATTTAGAGAACAAAGGGCTAACAAGGAATATGATAAGAATGAGATGGATGATAAACACAAAAAAGACAAAGAACAAAGAAACTACAAAAGGAAATTTAAGCTTTTTATTCAATTTAAAGTTTTTTATTTTAGTTCTGTCATACTACAACCAAGTTTTGCAAAGAAATTTAATCTTAATTCGACTACAACCAAGAAAACAAAATAAGGAAAGGAGAGACAAAATTATCATGTCATCATGTATTGGAAAAAAAATTACTTTCTCATAACAAAACCAAAAATGCTAAGTAAACTATGATAGAATATTTACTAGCTAACCTCATAACTGTGGCAATCAACAAGTAAAGATATAGCTTCTCATTGTCAACTATCAAATCCTGGTAATATGAATCACAAATCAATGGGAAAAGCTAAATAAGAAAGCAACTATGTTTGGTTTGAAATATAATATCAGAAAATAAAGAACATATTTAATGTATATTCATTAAAAATAAAAAAAAGAATATATATACACACATAAAATTAATAAAATATACAAAATATAAAAATTGCAAGTAAGTAAAAATAAAAATACAAAAATAAAGAACATATTTAATGAATAGTATAAAAAAAGAAAAAAGAAAAACAAAAGCAAACAAAAAGGATCACTGTGTGCACAAGCTATAATAGAAATAAGCAACATGGACAAAAGATTAGACAAAACATAAGCACCAAAACCAGAAAACAATAATTTCATAACTCCTGCAATGAAATTTTCAAACTTAAGACCCAACAATAAAAATTACAAGATATAACGCAACAATCATCCAATCAAGGAAAATCACCGTAAGGAAATTTAGTCCATAAGAGATTTATATCTTCTTTTTTTGTAACTACAAATAGTTAGACAATATAGTGACAAAATTATATACCAGGGTGATGAGTAGGTCAAAGAGTGTGACCAAGGTGCTGGGTTTCTATCATTAACCACACCAGCAAGTAGGTGTGAGAATGAATGTGAGATACAAATGCTTTCTTATCTTTGTGTTTTATCGTAACTAAGTAAATATATAATATGGTTTTGGGGATCAAGGGAACACATGAAAACTTTAGAACCAACAATATTAACAAACACTGATATGATGACTCTTCATAATAGTATTTTAATTTGATATATAATGGTTCATAATTTCACAGAGGAGTAAAAAGAAAATGAATTATTTGATTGTTCTAATGGATACCCAGAAATCAGAGCAATACAGTTTGTGGTAGGTAGCAAAAATTAATGAAGATTAATGTAAAATTGCAGGAATTATTATATGTGCTCTAAAGGTAGAGGGATAGTGGGGTAGAAACGGATTACCTTATTTAGTCTGAAACAGATAAACGCAGAAGGCAAAGAAAGCAAGGCAAGCATGGGAAGCAACAGGGTTGAGTTGTTGAACTGTGTGTATCTTTTTATTTGTATTTGTTATGCTGTGTGGTGACTCTCTTGCTGTTGGAGATGAACAACCTGGATCTATTCATTAAAAAACCACTAAGGAACGGGTACGATACCACAGGAACCACTATCAATGAAAGATGAACTCGAAAGCCATAAAATTTGACAGAACTAAAGCATTTCTCAATAAGGTAGCCACGAAAAAATAGTTTAGAAACATAACCCCAACAAATGTGGCCGAAACCCTAACATCTAGAAGATAATTTCTCAAGCTGAACGAAACGCGGAAATGTTTCCAAAACCCTAACAATTTTCGCGAGAGAGCAGTAATAAATGAAGAAATGTAAGAGCATATTAGAGAGCGCGAGAAAGGAAATGGATTGTATATCGAAATCACTATCGTTGTCGCTGAAATCGCTGAAATTGCTCTCTTCAACGTCACCGGCGTCGTCGAAGAACTGAAGGACTCCTGGGTTGTTTCTCTTGCGGCCGTTGCCGATCTTGTCATCGTCGAAGATGGCCTTGTGCTTGCCTGTAGAACCTTTTCCGGTGACTTCCTTGCCTTTTCCTTTGCCCTTGTTCGTCATTTCCATAGAGAATGCAATGAGACCAACACCAATTGTATAATAACAAAAAAAAACAAATAAATAAATAAATTTACTATTTTTCGTCACAAAAAGCGTTAGCGACAGATTAGCGATGGATTTTGCGACGGATTTAGCGACGGCCAGAGAGTGGCGCCAGAGTGACGCGGTTAGCGCCAGAAGTGGCGCTAGTAGCACCGGAATGCACTAGGAGGCTATTTCTCTTGAATAACTGGCACGATTGTGGTAATGGCGCGATTAGCGTGGGAGACGCTCCAGAGGCCATTTTGTGCAGCAATCCAGCACTAGTAGCGCCAGAATGGCGCGAATAACGCCATAGATGCGGGAAAATGGCGCGATTAGTGCCATAGCGGCACGGTTAGCGCCATAAGTGCCCAGAAGGCCTGTTGTCATGTGAACTTGGCGCGAATAGCGCGGGTGCTCGGGAAGACCATGTATAAAATGGTCATTTTCGCATTTTTGAAGGGAAAAACCCTTTCTTCTTCTTCCTCTGACCCTTGGCAGCCATTGATGAGTTTTGGAGCTTCATAAGTCTTCAATCTTTGACCTAAACACTTCCCTCCCAACATGGAACTTATAGGGAATCCCCCTATGAGCTAAAATCCTTCATCACTTTTCCCTAAAAACCTTCAAACGAAGAGGTCCCTTTCTCTAGGGAACTTCACAAAACTCGAGCTTGACGGGAAAATAAGGCGATTCTCGGACACCCAAGCTTGGGGAAGTGGTCCATTAGCCTTCCTTGTCATCTTAGAGATAAGAAACTCGAATTTTACCGTTTGATTTGTGAATTTGTCTTTGGGATGAATAGTGACCCTTTTGAGCTAGAGTTGGAATTAGGCTTGGGTCCTTTAGAAAAGTATGTTTAGGGGGGTTGTTGTGATGAAGGATTAGCTTTGATATGTTAGTTTCATGGACTTTGATTATTGGCTCTGAGAAATGCATGTGTAGGTAGTTTGTTGACCTATTGATGATTGTAAAACATGCATTAGCCTTGTTACTGGTACTATATGTGCTCAGGAAGCTATATAAACGGTATTTTTGGGTTGAAGAAGTCGTTTCGCCATATTGTTTATTGTTGAACTTTGGGTTGTATAGCTTTGATTTGGTTAATACTATAACCTTAAGTAGAGGACATAGAGGTTTATATGGAAAGGAATGATGCTTCCTTTCATTGTGACGGTTGAGAACCATGTTATATGCTTATGCCTTGTGAGGTTGAATTGGTTGAGAACCGAGTGTGTCAGTGGCGTAGACCACCGTTCAGGGATTGAACCGCAGAGCACGGCTTTGCCAGGTAAGTTCTTGGTTTCTTGGGAGTGTTTTCCACTACTGTGTTCCACCATACTCTGAGAGAGTGATGGTTGCATTCATGATGCATGTGTACTGAATGGTTGTTGCATTCCTCATGATGATATGTATGCATAATTCTATGCTTTGTATGTATGGATACCTGTCGAATAGATCTTCTGGCCAGTTAGATAGATATGGACCTCCATAGGAAAAGAGCGCACCTCCTAGTTTGGTTTGCTCACGTAAAGGGTGATGATGATCCCTTAAGACCAAGAGATAGGTGGTCCCGTCGCGGTTGAAGCCTATTCTCGGAGGTGCCATATACGTGCATCCATGCGTAAGGGATAGCTCCCAATGGGATGGCACGGGTGTGAGTTCCGGTCTCACACTGAGGACTGAGAGTCCTGATGCTGATGATGATGCATCTTTGGCGGCATAGTTCCGCAAATATACATTAGAGCTAGATGATTGGCTATGTATTTGTTGTGAGGGCCAGGTGGCCGGTTGTTTGTGATGCCTTTGATGCTGTGTATCATGGAAGTGAGCCAGGATGGAGGAGATGCATCCAAGGACCCTGAGCTTACTGAGATGTGTATCTCACCCAGTGTGGGGATTATGTTTTGCAAGAGACTCATCTGGCAGAGATGACGGTTCCCAAGGCAGAAGGCCCCAGTAGGGACAGCTGTTGCAGCATTTTGCGAGCTGGGAGGCTCATTTTGTATATGTTGATATACCTTGTACCCCTGTAGGGGGAAGATATTTGTGTGTGCACATATTGTGGTTATGTTTATGTTTTGTACATGGATTGTATATGTTATATTTGCCCTCATGTGAGGAAGTGATCTGTGCAATCAGGGTGATGTATGTCTATTCTTTTGTATAACCACAAGTGTGGTTCTGATGATGTATATTCGTACATAACCAGTTTTAGTTATGTAATTATGTTTCCCTGCGGTATCTGTTGAGTTACTTGGTTATCTGCCTTTATGTTATCTGGATCTGAGGGGCTAGTGTTGTTTATGGCATTTCCGTTTTGTGGGTGATATATCGTACATAATGAATCAGGAAATATGGTTTAAAAATGTAATCGCTTCCGCAACTTTTTAATTAAAGTAATTATGCTCGTATCTGATTAAATAATATGTTAATATACCGGATGCATACGGGGTGTTACAAATTGCATGCTCAGAGTTCTTGTTTTTGCTGAAGAAATTTGGGAGAAAGAAGAGTGAGAGCCTAGATGATTTTTGGATTTAAATTTGGAAAAAAAAAAAATAGTGGATGCCATCAAGAGAATGGGAAGACGAAACGAGAATGAATTTAAAGTCGGTTTTTAAAATACCTGTGTTTGAATACTTGTCCACTTTGTTAATCAACTACAGTTATGTCATTGAAACCGTATTTGAAATATCTAAACGACTACGGTCCAATACCAACCGACTTTGAATTGTTACCGTTCCCATTTCAACTACGGTCTTCAAAAAAACCGACTTTAAAAAGTAGCAATTTATTACAAAAATGCCACTGTGCACCTAACGACTATGAGTTTCATGGAACCGTCTTTAAATGGTCGTCGTAGAAGCCTACAATTATAGTAGTGCATGTATTCTGCAAGGCTCCATAGACATGCGAATGACTGCCTGCAATGGTTCTATCATGATTCTCAATAGCCACTGCTGAGAAAGGAACATTCTGTGAGACCCTGTACAAGTCCCTTTGTTGTTGTAACTTGAGGAGTCTTTGTCTAGCGATTATAATTCATGCAAGGTAATTATCCATATCTTTCTCATTTGTATTATGTATGACAATGAAACTTTAAATAATATGTATAGTTTTTTCCATTCTTTTTAGGTAAACACAGTGGGATAAAGTTGCTCAAAACCTAGAGCGAAAATGAAAAAGAAATAAAAGATTTAAATTAAAATATAGAGTAAAAATATGAATTTCTTAAAAATTTTCGTTCACTCTTTTCACGGACCATTAGGGCAGTACCTGAAGGCATTGACTTTGATGTTTTCATATGTGGCAGACATTCAGCGTTGCACGAGGAAATTAAACACGACATTTGTGTGCACCTATTAGAGGTCGAAGCAAAGGAGGGGGACCATCATCGATGATTGATTTTTATTTCTGTTTTGTCTTCAGTATTTTATTTCGTTTGTATGGATCCAATTGTATGTATTTTTGGTGGGTTAAATACATTTTTAATTTTATATATGTTGGACTTATTGCATGATTGTTATTATTATTACATTGTTACAATTAAAGCGCACGGTGTTATAAATTTTTGGTATTATGTCCAATTTTAATAGATAAAAAAAAATTAAAGCACATGGTACAAATAAAAACAAAAAAAGCAACATAAATCATATTATTTAATTAAATAAAATAACTTTACATAGATGTGGTCAGAAAAAGGAAATAGTTGAGTTTGCACACAATAAATCAAGGGTCTATATATTGATTATACCGATTCAAAACATGTGCTTTGCTCACGCGTTAGTGAATAACTAAATGCATAAAAAATTTTAATTTCAAAATACAAAGTGAAAACATGTTTTCACAGTTTCGTTGTGTATGTTGTTCAATGAAAATGTATTTTCATTAAACAATAAATATAGTAAAAGTGTATTTCTGTTATTTATAGAGATGCACCCCTAATACACAAGAAATATGTTTTCATTGTGTATACAGATGCACCCCATAACACACAAGAAATATGTTTTCATTGTTTGTGTATAATGTTTAACAGAAACTTGTTTTCATCAAGGATATTTTTGGTATAAAAAATAAAATAAGAAAAGTAAAGTTGGGGTGGAAAAAGTGAATTAGGAGTCATAATTGCATTAGCAAAGCTCATCCAATAATGCAGGCTACCAAAAATCATAGCCCAAATATATTGGGTCAACTCCAAACTAACAAAGGCTACCATACCCCAATCAGAAGAAAAAAAAGATAAAGAAAAAAGGGGAATTAAGATGAAATTAATTAATTAAAGCAACAACAAGCAGAGACACGTTTCGGGAACAAAAGGACCTCTAAGGTTTGGATGCACTGATTTGAATCTCTGCGTTTTTGGTTTATAGATATAAGACCATCCTTTGTTGTCCTTTTACCTTAAAAAATTTACAAGATTGTTGAGAACATATATTGGTTCAACTGTTCAAGTTGTATAAGTCTTTCTATACTAGAATGAGGATATAAAAGTCATTGTAAAAAATGTTTAAAAAATGTAAAAAAAATGAATTTTTTTTGTGAGAAAAAAAATAAAAAATATACAATTATGTAAAAAAAAATGGTTCTATATTATGAAAAGACGTACAATTAAATAATGAAATAATAAGTAGTGTATAAAAATATGTTATTAAATCAGTTGTAAGGGTTGACGTAATTAAATACAAAAAGTTAACATCCAATATTAACATAAAATGGTCTTAATAATAACAATAGCAACTTATAAATTTGAAATTAAGCTAGCTTATAAATTTTACATTTAACTTTGCCAACTGAAACCTGGATATATTCGAAAGGAACACACTAAGACACTAAAAATGTGGAAAAAAGAACATTTTCAGACATCAATATGAACTCTGAAATACTGAAGACTGAGACACTAGTTTTAAAATTAATGCAAGAGGAGCACGAAAACATGCAAAATAGTTCACTTTTTGTTATTCTTTCTTCTGTGTCTTCTCCTCTAACTCAAGAAGGTCTTCCAACACCTTGTCATCCAAATATTCAAACTCAATAACTTCCCCTTGTTGTGCATTAGAAGAACTTCCAATGACACTAGTAGAAGAAAAAGAAGAAGACGATGATGATGACATGAAAGGGAGATGAGAATGGTACTCATCAGGAAAATTAAGAATTGCAAGAGCACCCCTCAAAGCAATGGCTGCACGATCATAAGCTCTAGCTGCTTCTTCCGCAGTGTCAAATGTCCCTAACCATTGTCTTCCGGTAGGTTTCGTTGGGTCTCTGATCTCTGCTCCAAACTTACCCCATGGCCTCTTTCTCACTCCACGGTACTTCACTTCTTCCTCTCCCTTCTCTTTCTCTTGCTCCCCTTTACGTGCCTCATCCATGTTATTATTTGCTCATTAAAACTTTGGACCCTCCTTTTTAACACACTCTTCTAGTTTTCCTTGCACTATTTTGAGTTGGGCTCATATGCCATACAATTGTGCATGTATATATAAGAAACCTAGTTGAGAAAAATCTGTCACGTTTTTTTGCACTTCATTTAATTTTTGTTCGGCCCTACAATATATTGGCTTGTTTTCTTAGAAGAATATTTTTCGCGATGAAGTGTAAAAGTTCGATTCATATATTGACTCGGCTTACGTTAACTGGAATCAAAATATTTGGACCGGTAGACCGAAAAAGAAAAATACGATTCGGGCTAGGTGATGAATAGTATTTTGTCATATGATTTATATAGTTCGTGACTTTAGTATTGAATATTCTGTCCACTTACTAATAAAGGTTAGTTAAATTAATAAAATAAAAAAATCATATCTTAAAAGACATGGATTCCATTTCTATCGTTAATGTAAAGTTTTATTAATAAATAATTTATAAATATATTTGTAAGTGTTTTTTAATCTTGAAAGATGTTTTTATCCTCATGAACTCACATGTTCCAACTTACGTGAACTTTTCTTTATTAAAAAATAATCCGTACACTTTTTCTATTAGGTTTATGTGGGGTGGCGATAGCTTAATGCGCGTATCGAAAATGGTTTTAGATTAATTAACCGCGACCTAATTCAAATTTGCTAAGCCCAATGGACTGTTACACAACATGATTTGACTTTAATACCAATCAGGTGTTTACTTAATTGATCTGCATTTCAACAAGATTTCCATTTTTTACTAGAAAGAAAAGTCGGTTAAAATGTCTTCTATTTTTCTCTGTTTGGTAGATGAATGGGGCAAAACGCCCTTTGTTTCAAAAATTATTTCATATGCCGTTTCCAATTGTTGATAAACTTCTTTTATTTTTATAGTATTCATATTAAAATTAATTAGTTGATTTTCATGACCCAAAGCAAGGTCTTGTTTTTAATTTGTATTCAAACTAAAAAGAAAAAATATGATTTTAATTTGTTGAAAACAGTGTTGTCTCCATAACCTTTTTTCTCTCTAATAACTATATAAGTATTGAAATAAAAAAAACCCTGGTAAAAACTTGTCTTATTTTTGAATAAATAATACATTAAAGTATTAAAAAAATCATAGTCATCCAATATCACAAACTATTTGATATAAAAAGTTTATTAACTTTAATAATAGTTACATTAAAAGTTGTACCAAAAATGAAAATATTAAATCTTTTAAACTAGTGCATGTCAATTAAACTCTTTATTATTATTATTATTATTATTATTATTATTATTATTATTATTATTATTATTATTTTAATAAATAAAAATATAAATTTCTGAAAACCTTTTGTATTTTTAAAAAAATAAATAAACAGACCAACACATCACATGAATATTAAAACTACTTAGTCCTTTAATGTAATTATTGCCAAATTTGTAAATATAAATGAGGCGTGAGGATTATATGATCATGTATCAATCCATTTGGGTAGTATGTATGAGTCATAAATTTTAATGTAAATATTTATTTTGTTCTTTAAAAGATTAGTCTTTGAAAAATGAAAAATTTGAATTTAGTTACTAAATATATAAATAGTGTTACATATTGATCACATGTTAATCCAACTTCGTTAATGTTAAAATTTTTTCCTATGTTACACTTGAGATGATATGACAATCGACGATTTGATTTTTAATATATAGTTGACTTTTTAATTTAATCAATAGACTTAATAACTTTTTTATTATTTTGGTCTTTAAAATTTAATCACTTACTAATATTTAAATCTCTAAACTTAATCATATATTATCATTTTAGTATATAACAATGCTTTCAAATTTTCAATTAAATCTTATGTTCCATTATACTTCCCATAGTTTCTTGAGATTGCATATTGTGTCTTTTAGCGTAAATTAATTGTTTAAAATATATAATGCTAACACTCTCTTGCTAGAAACGTATTATTACGCAGTGTATTTATGTGAGAGGTGTTACTGTAAACATTAAAAAGTAGGAGAATTGTGTGTAATTTAAAGATTTAAATATATATTTTTTATGTAAGTTAGTATTTTTTTTTACATTTTGGTTTTTGCAAATTCATTTTTCTAATTTTAGTTTTTGTAAATTAGATTTTTTTCAATTTTGTTTTCTGTAAGTTTTTTTTTTCATTTTTAGTTCTCATAAATTTGTATTTTCAATTTTAGTCTCTTTAAAATTAGAATTTTTTTCATTTGCAGTTCTCACTAGTCCATACTTACAAGGAGCAAATTAAAATTGAAAAACGCAATTTTAAAGCGACTAAAAGTTAATAAAATATCTTATAAAGATCAAAATTAAAAAGACAAATTATATCATGGACTAAAATTAAATAAATGAATTTATATGAATAAAAATGGAAAGACTCTAAATTATAGAATTCAGAAATATATTTAAGTTTAATTTAAATTACAGTGTAGTATAATTTCCTTTGAGTTTTGTCACCGTCGTCTAGCGTGCGTGAATTTTTTTCCTTCATAAGTCACGGCACCATGAAATTACTGCATGCACCAACTTCATCCAAGTGCACCATGGAATTGCCTTTAAAGAGCTAGTAGTTAAGTGTTAATTGATGTAATCTGATATAAAATGACTGAAAGTACAATAAAGCACTAATGTGAACTATATAGAATCATTGAGAATAACAAAGCGGTGTCGTACTCACGTTGCTAGCTTGCTAGCTAAGATAAAGAGTGGAAAAAATTTCATTGACCAAAACATACGTGGTTGCATACAAAAAGACAAACAATCAGCTACATCATAATTGCAACTAATTTTTTCAACTAAACCTCAACCTTTCTCTGATGACTACTTCTACTCAAAAGAAATAATTAATTAACAGTATTTTGAACAGAAGAAAAGGCAATAGCCATCGATAAATACTGAAAAAACCTAACAAACAACCAATAAATTAATACTATATAGATAAATAGAAACCAATTTTGTTTCAACTATATGCAATTGATGTGACAAATGATCAAGGTCAAGAGTTAGTTGTAGTTTAAGATCCGATATGAATCCTTTTTATGTCTGTCTAATCTTATTTAATGTTTAATATGTATGACTTCTTGTTGCAATTCCTTGAACTGATGTTGTGGTAGAAGGCACTGACGGATGCATCCCTCACTTTTTATAATAATAATTATTAATTTTAACTTTAAAATAGATTGTTCTTCTTAATTATTTGAGGTCTTAGATCTGCTACGGTAGAAGGGCACACAGTACCGGCCTTGTACTTGAACTACCAATATATGAAGTAAATCACACAAATTAATATATGTTATTGTTACATTCGATACTACGATATTTTTCTACATTATTTTGAGCTTTCTAAAGGAAGATCGGTGTAATATTTTTAACGCCTAAGAAGAAAGGTCGGTGTAATTATTTACATATAAGAGAGGAGGTCAGTATAACAAAACCCAAAAATTAGACAATTTTCTATAGGATTCAAAAGCAGCAGAGATATATCGAGTGTAAATATATATAAGGACAAACCTCATAAAGAGTCCGTGTAATTTTATAATATATATATATATATATATTACTTTTCCAAAATTATTACATTAGTGCCTAATAACATCTGAGAAGGACATGTTACCTGTTTTAGAATTTAAGTCATGCCCCGATTCATTAGCATAAATTAAGGACACTTCCTAATGCACCAACTTTAATTACTTAAGGCTTTGTTTGAGAGTTAGGAGGGGAGGGAAAGGAAAGAAATTCAAGGGATAAGAGAGGGGAAGGAAAGAGAGGAAAATAAATGAAGTTTATTTCTTCTTGTTTGAGAGTTAAAAATATATTAAGAGATATGTAATGTATTAATTTTTTAAATAAGGAAAAAATTGTAAAAATTTCTTATTAACTCTCTATTTTCCTCTCTTAATATATTTTTATTAACATTGATTGGTATAATAATAATTTTAATTATTTTTTCTTCTAAAAACCTCCCAAATAGGAGGGACAACAATTTTAAGGCTTTGGAGGATTTCAGAGGAGTTTTGAAAATCCTCAAATCCTTTCCTCCAATAATTAAAACTTCCAAACAAGAAGATGTCTCTACATAAACTTTTTCCTTCCCTCTCTTCCCCTCCAAAAGACTTTGTTTGAGAGTTAGGAGGGGAAGGAAAGGAAACAGATTCAAGGAGAAAGGAGGGGAAGAAAAGGGAGGAAAATGAGGAAGTTCCTTCCTCCTTGTTTGGGAGTTAAAAATATATTAAGAAAGGAAAATAAAGAGTTAATAAAATACTTTTATAATTTTGTCCTTGAATTGTGATTTAATGCTTTATATTTTGGTGTTTTATTAACACTGGTTGGGGTAGTATAATAATTTTATTAACATTGGTTGAGGTAGGATAATAATTTTATTATTTTTCCTTCTAAAAATCCCCCAAATAGGAGGGACAATAATTTTTAAGCTTTAGGCTTTGTTTGGGAGAGGGATTTTGGAGGGGAAGGAAGGGAAGGAAAAGGTTTATGCAGAGACATCTCTTTGTTTGAGAGTTTTAATTTTTTAAGGAAAGGATTTGTGGATTTTCAAAACTCCTCTGAAATCCTCCAAAGCCTTAAAATTGTTGTTCTCCCTATTTGGGGGGTTTTTAGAAGGAAAAGTAACTAAAATTATTATTATACCAGTCAGTGTTAATAAAATTACTATTCTACCCTAATCAGTGTAAAATATATAATGTATTAATTTTTTAAATAAGGAAAAAATTATAAAAATTTCTTATTAACTTTTTATTTCCCTCTCTTGATATATTTTTAACTCCCAAACAAGGAGAAAGGAACTTCCTTTATTTTCCTCCCTTTCCTTCTCCTGTCTTCTCCTTGAATCTCTTTCCTTCCTCTCCTCTCCTAACTTCCAAACAAAGTCTTAGAGAATTTTAGAGGAGTTTTAAAAATCCTCAAATTCTTTCCCTCAAAAATTAAAACTCTCAGACAAGAAGATCTCTCTATCTAAACCTTTCCCTTCCCTCCCTTCCCCTCTAAAATCTTTCTCCCAAACAAAGCCTAAGAAGATGCAGATTTCCATCATTAAAGACTAGCTTTTCATACCATTCATCGACTCCATATAAATCCAACCGCGTTATAAGCCATCATCCATGTTCAAAGAACATGAACACTCGCGCCAGGAAATATATATGAATGCAGTTATCCTTAAAAAGAAATAAAAAAAAAATTGTATTCTTATGAATAATGTTAATTATACGTAATATTCTTATAATAAATTTTACGGGTTAGTTATTAATGAAAAATCAAATATAAATCATAAATATATTAAAATATTAATCATTATTTTTTTATCAATAACTCCAGAAGATTTAATTAATCATCGGTAAATCTAATAAATATTTTCAGTAAAAAAAAATAAAAGATATTTCACCCAATAATATAGTTTAAAAGAAAACAAAGAAACTTCATCCCAATATGTTATCAGATAGAAAGATTAATTGAGGACCTTGCTAATGACTAACACATTTTTAGGACGCGATAATATCTAATATCAAAATACTAAATGAAAATAAAAATACATAAGTAACATATTTCACCAACACAACCTATCCCCAAAACAAATAAAGCAATATCAGCTCAATAATTTAAAACATGCATGAAAAGATCAATATATTTACCTAACCATCATATATATATATATATATATATATATATATATATATATATATGTGTGTGTGTGTGTGTGTGTGTGTGTGTGTATGAAAATTATCGAGTAGAACAAAAGTGTCCAACCTCATTACATGCTATTTAAAGAAAAATTAAAACCAATAAATAAGGAACAACTAACGACGACACAACAAAAATTGATCATGCATTATGCATGCATGCATATCTTATAAGCTAATGATAAGAAAAATATTTTGTGTCACAGTAGAGGTACAAACAATGCAATAGAATAACTGGATCTATGTTTCAGTTATAATAAAAAAAAAAAAAAAAAAAAAAAACCTGGATCTATGCATGGCATTAAAATTGAAATAAATTGCATGAACCTCTTAATGATATCCTTGCGAACGTAATCCGATGAAATTGTGAAAGTGTACATACACACTTAATTATACAATGAGGAACATGAAAGTGTACTGAATCGTTGAAGAATATCATTAAGAGAAGTTAATAGGTAGTTTGAACCATCATAGTCTCTACCAATATTTATGACACATGAACAAGTGTTATTAATTTTTTTCTTAAAAAAATGTTTTTAATTTTTTTTCTCGCACGTTATAAAATGAGGTTGGAGTTGGGATTATAGACAAATGATAATTTAAGATTGTCTAATAATTTCGTATGTAACGGAATCCTAACTTATAATATTAGTAATTCTAACTAGTTTTTACTCATCGTAGATCTTAGGATAGTTGATTTTATACTATAATCCGACACAAAATTATATGAGCCCTCAATAAAAAGATTAACCAATCAGTAGAAGTATAAACCAGAAAAATTCTAACATAATATCCATTAGATTATAAAGGCCATTAACAAGAGAAAACTAGCAAAAACAATGCAAGATGAAGCCATATCAACCTGGAATATATTGCCAACTGTTTTTCCCAGGTTATACACTGCATCTCATTATTTTACATCATCTGCCAAAAAAAACTCCAATTTGAAGAAAGCTTTAAAGGAAAATAAGTTCAGTTCTGGGAAAGGATAATTAAACCATTAATTTTAGTTAATCAAATCCAAACAATTAAATTATGTAGTGCATTTTAAAAAATTACTGTTAATTAACTTGACTCGATTTCATAGCATTACAAGATATGTCATGAAGGTATCCATAAAAAGGTTGTAAAGAGAATTGATTGACAAAATTCATGGTAACGTTTTTTTTTTTTTTTCCTCAGCAAAGAAAAAATATTATATTAAAGAAACCTGAAAAAACTTGATCATTTAGACATTATAGAAAGTCATGACTTTTGAAAGGTTCATATTAAGACTGTTCTAAAAATAGTCATTTTAGATTTAGAAAGTCGCATAATAGAAAATTATGACTTTTTAAAACAGTTCATATTACTATCGTTCTAAAAATAATCATTTTAGATCTGTTAATGAAGAAAAGCATTTTAAAAAGTGACTTTTGAGAATGATTGTTGAATTTAACTGTTTTTAAAGATCTCTTTTTAGAACAATTATTTCTTTAACCGTTCTAAAAAGTTTTAGAATGTTTCTTTGCCAAAACTCATATAAAATGTTTAATTTTTGTGTATATAATATGTTTTATTTATTTTCCTCCTAGACAACAAGGTCACACAAAAGATAACAATATCAAGCAAATTCACAGTAAGTTAATATGTTTCCTTGAAATATAAAAACAAATGTACTACATTATTGAACGTTAATATTGTTGGGTATCACGGACCCTCAAATATCAAATTGAATGCGGAAGCGGAAACAAAAATCAAAAGGGAGAGAGAGACAATCAGAATTTGTTTTACGTGAGAAAACCTTACTCAATGTGAGAAAAGGAAAAAGTCACGGGACATAGTCCAGTATCAAAATCCACTATAACAGAGAACGGTTACAATGAATCAAACACACACCAATGTGGTGGTACACTCAACCTCTCCAACAATGGTGATCACTCAAACGCTCACAGTGTTTCACTCTAAGCTCTCAAATATACAAGCACTATGGCTTGCTCAAATATAACTCTCAAGACTGTCACTTGAGGCTCTCAAATTTCTGTGTGTCTTGCCTTCACCCTTACTCATCTATTTATAGGATGAATTGGGTTTACAATGGGTTGGGCCTAAGCCATCAAATAAAAACAGAATCAAATAAAAACAGCAAGTATCAATCAACTTGGGAAGGTGCACACCAGTCAGAATTGGTCTGACATAATGACGAAGCCGGTACCAGCAATGAAGTTGTTGTTTTTAGTTGATTGATATTTTCCCTTTTTACTTGATTGATACTTGCTGTTTTTATTTGATTATGTTTTTATTTGATGGCTTAGGCCCAACCCATTGTAAACCCAATTCATCCTATAATAGATGAGTAAGGGTGAAGGCAAGACACACAGAAATTTGAGAGCCTCAAGTGACAGTCTTGAGAGTTATATTTGAGCAAGCCATAGTGTTTGCATATTTGAGAGCTTAGAGTGAAACACTGTGAGCGTTTGAGTGACCACCATTGTTGGAGAGGTTGAGTGTACCACCACATTGGTGTGTGTTTGATTCAATGTAACCGTTCTCTGTTATAGTGGATTTTGATACTGGACTAGGTCCCGTGAGTTTTTCCTTTTCTCACATTGAGTAAGGTTTTCTCACGTAAAACAAATTCTGATTGTCTCTCTCTCTCCCTTTTGATTTTTGTTTCCGCTTCCGCATTCAATTTGATATTTGAGGGTCTGTGATACCCAACAGTGGTATCAGAGCCAGGTTCGACCTGGGGACCAGCTCTGACAAGTAAGAAGGCGGATCCCTGAACATGGAGATCCTGGATTCCTGAACATGGAGATCCGTTGTATCGAAAGTCTTCCTGGCGCGCCCAGGCACAGCGAGTCCCGCAAGTGTTGCGGCGGTACAAGCCACTACTTGTGAATTGAAGCCATGGCTTCCGCTCGAGGGGGAGGCTACCATGTGGAAGAGACTCACACTTGAGGGGGAGATTGTTGAAGTACAAGTGTGAGTTAAAGTCCCACATCGGATAGAAATAGAAAAGTTGAATACCATATAAGTGAGGACAAGACCCATAAACCTGAACCTTAAGTTTTTGGGTTAAAGTGTGGTGTCTAATTCACTTATATGATTGCTCGTTTAAATCCCCCCGATGTTTACCCCCCTCGATTTCCCAACAAATATATACACAAGATTATATCTCAGCATAAAAACACAAGTATTCCTTGGATTCTAAACAAACATCATTACCAAATAAGTTTACACATTGTCAATTTCATGAAAAAAAATTGCCCAATGTTATTGAATATTACTAATATTCTTCTTAGGCATTCGACTCGGATTATTGAAGGCCTGTAATTTCAAATAAAACATATGAAAAATATTAGGTGAAGAACAAAAAAATAAAACATAAATAATCCAACTTGTTAAAAATTGTCTTACATTTTTCCATGAATCAACAATATATCAAAAAGAAAAAAGATAATAAAAAAAAAAAGAAACAAGTATATAATAAGATGATTATTGTGATATAGAGAAATAAAAATATATATTATAAAAATTATCTAGTGAATAATATTAACTATACAAAAGCTGAAACGTAAAAAGCAGTAAATATGACATTTATGTAATATATCTTCATATAGCATTTCTAATATATCTTCCTTACACGTGCAGGGCTTGGCGTCCATTCTTTGTCTTATGACCATAAAAGTTGAGCTTAATTTTTAAATACGTTTTTGAACTAATTTATTTTAACTAAGTCCTAAACTTTTGGAACCTTATTAAAATAACCAATAATTTAGAGAGAGAAAGACAAATATGGGGTCCGATGCACAAATTTTGTCTTATTGGTGACTTTAACATCTTCTGAATTAAGAAGAATGTTAATAATATATTTTTTAATATATTATTTTGAATATTTTTTTAATGATTGAATTTTATTAAAAATTATTAAAATTTATGAGTCTTGATATAAGTTTTAACTAATAAAAAAATATTAGTAATAGTATGTGAAAAATTTATATTGGTTAATTACAATTTCCTTATTTGGAATTGTTGATTATTTATTTGAGTAGAATGATTGAATCTTATAACATCGACAGCTCTGAAAAGTTTTGATAGCGGAGACATGATAATATTTGTTTGTTTTACATCAGATTTTTTATTTGTTGAATAATGAAAATAAAGTTAAAAACAGTAAAAACTTGACTACGTATGCACGCACGTCGTTTGCTTCATTCCTTTTTTAAAAAAAAATGAGAATAGAAAAAATTGAAAGAGAATAACTCCATTTTAAAACTTCTACGATTTTTTTTTTGGTTGAATAATGAGAATAGTGTTTAAAAAAATTGAAATTGAGTACAGAATGTGCCCCACATCAGCTTACGTATGTACGCACGTCGTACGTTTCATTACATTTTATATTTTTTTTCTAATTTGAAAAATAAATGATACAATTATTTTTTTTCTTCTATTTATACCATAATAAAAATAACTAAAAGTAGAATAGAAAAATTATTTAATATTCTTTTAATGTTATTCCCTTTCATTTCTTTTTTTTCATTTTATTTCAACGTTACCATGTTTGAATACACTTTTTACTAAGTACTTATGAAAAAAAGAGTTTAATATAAATTATAATTTCTTCTAATTTTTTAAAAAGCTAAAATATGCAAATATATTTAATTTATGAAAAAATGATTCCTTTTTTATTATATAAATAGTTATAATAATTCATTCGAACAAAATCTTAATTTTCCTTTTTTACACAAAAATATTAATTTTGATACTAATTATTAGATTAGATTAATTAATTAGTTGTGGTTCATAAACCGTCAAACGTAGCTAATTCAAAATTGCTGTAGATCATTGGACTTGCGGTGTTAATGATTTGATTTAACATTAAAATTACTGAAATTGATCCGGTGCACATGATTTGACCTGAATTGTATTATGATTCAATTTATTTATTTTAAAATAATTCATAAGCTTTTTCAAATAAAATTTTTCTTGTATATGATTAAAATTAAGCTTAAGAAATTTTATTTATGTTAAATTATACATTAGTCCTTTATCTTGTTTAAATTTATTTTATTTATTTTTTAAATCAATTTAGTCTTTTATCTTTTTTTCAATTTAATCCTCCCACTAGTTTAGAATTAATGTTTTTAGTAATTTGCACGTATATAGCAATGGATAAAAATTATCACAAAACAATACTTAAATCCAACTTCAAAAAATGTAGAGGGACGAAAACATATTTATCCCATATTTTGTTTACTATTATTAAAACTTAAAGGCTAGAGATCTAACAAGAAGCATAACAATTAACCTAACATAAAATAATTTATATAACAGTTCAGTATGCTTAAAGGAGAAACAAAACATTCGAAACAAATTAGTAACGCTCCAGCTTTATGACAAATAAAATAATTAACTATATTGCCTCTAAAATGATCTTCCTTTAAAAAAATATTATTAAATTAACTTCTTAAATATTAAAGTCATCAAATTATTATTAGTTCTCTAAAAATATTGTTATTAAATTAGTCTTTTAAATTTCAGTTCCCATTTGACACTCCTAAGTAACTTTCAACTTCCCTTTGCTCAACCTACACATATAACTATATAAGAATTAAGAAAATTACTAAAAGTGTTGTACACACATATTACTAAGACATGAAACAATTAAGAGGGAAAAAAAATACATAGACCAAAACTTACGATTGAAGGGTTTCAAACAATACAAACATAGCATAACTAACTAAGTCAGCTACCACATTTAAGTAATTTTTTTTGGAAGGCAAAGTAAACCTCATTTAAGTAAGTTGCAACTAATTATTTTACTAACCTTAACCTTACTCTGACTACTTCTTCACAAAAGAAATAATTAATAATTTTTTTAACAGAAAAGCCATCAATAAATACTGGACACCTACGAAGTAGACGGAAGCAATCAATAAATTAATTGAGATTATATAATTAGTCGAACTGTATTGAAGAAAAATATTACATTAGAGACCAAATTTGTTCAAAATGAATACTAGAAGCCAAAGTTCTCTCAACTCTATGCAGTTGATGTGACATAAATTAATGATCAAGGTGAGGAGTTGGTTGTGGTTTAACACTAGGATAGAAAACTACTGTTTTGTCCGAGTGGTAATCAAATCTTGTTCAATGTATATATTGTATGACCTCTTATATCGTAGTTCCTTGAACTCATCTTGATCTAGAAGGGTACATAGTACAGTACCCTTTTATTTCAACTATCAGTATATTTTTGACTATTTCCAAAATTATTTGCCCAGTAACTCCTGAGAAGGACGGGTTACCTGTTTCAGAATTTAAGTCATGCCCCTGATTCATTAGCATATACACCAACTTTATCTAAAATGATTTAGATTTCCATCAATAGAGTCTGATTTTAATATATCACTGTTTTCCCCCTATAATCCAAAATGTCTTCTAAGCCATCATCCAAAGAACATGGACAGGGGCAAAGGAAATATACATGAATGCATCAGGTGATCTTTAAAACAAAACTTGAAATAAAGAAATTGTATTCTTTTTATGAATAATATTCCTTCCAGGTAATATTTAATTTTACAATTTAGTAGAGAAATAAAAAAAAGACAGAAAAGTATATAATTTGATGGGAACTTATGCATGCATTGTCAGTTAAAAAAATTTACACCATAAAAAAATATAAAATTATTCTTTTATATGACTTTTAAGATAATTATTCTAAAAATTGATAAAATTATTGTACATCATAATTATTGATTAAATAATACTATAAAAACTTTTACACTATTAATATATATTATTTATGAAAGTAAAAAATGACATTTTAAGTAAAGCACTATCTTTTTTCTATTATGTCTTGGCTATACGAAGTGTATCCACATCCATTGGCCTAGATAAAACTTACCACAATATAATAAAAAGAATAAAAACTCATTTTAATCTATTATGATTTTATATTTTTTTATTTAGATCCTTTAAACATAAACATAAAGGACCAAAATAAAAAAAAATGTAAAAATATAATGGACTAAGATGTATTTTAGTCTAATCAAAATAAGGTTTAAATATGATTTTGATCCCTTAAATTTGTGCCACATTTTTTATTTGGGTCCCATAATTAAAAACTATTTTTTAGTCCCCACAATTTGAAAACATTGGTTTCCCTTTATAGACAATTAGAGGCCATGTGTATGTGGTAAACAATGTAATTTTAATGGGTTTTAGATTTATAATTTGTGACAATTTTTAATTGTTAAAATTTGGTTTTGTATTTAAAACTTAAAATATGATTTTTGGTAAAATCTCCAAAATCAAGTAAAACAAAAGAAAAATAAAAACATGAAAACCAAAACTATTTTTTATCAACAAACGCTTCATCTTCAATTTCCAAAAATTCAAAACCCCCATGAAAAAATCATGAAACCCCAAAATCAATCACAAGAACAATTTAACAAAATCAAAGATCATGTTACCCAGGCCCAAAACTCAAGCTAGCAAATCCCCCAACTCTACGAGAAAAAGAAAGAAAGCAGTCGAGTAAAAGATGCGAGTGCATAAACATCCTCCTCATCACACAAAATAAATCTAAGATAGAAAAAAGGATAGTTTTTAGGCTTCCACTAACTTCAAGTTTCACACTTCCATTTGCAGTTTCTTCCTTCCAAATCAAAACACTTATCCAAAATTGACTTTGTCTAATCAGAACGACATCACAGTGGCTAAAAAGATCAATGTTCAGTGGCATAAGGGACAACATCCTAACGACTTAGTTGGGCATGGGATTATTTGGGTTTTAGCCCAAATAAAGCCATGATTGGATCAGGATAAGAATCCCCAGATTTAATTCGTGATCAAAACATAAAGCACAAACCCTACAATTCATCGAGCTAGTTCAATTCTAAATTGTTGCAGGCTCGACGTAGATCACAAGCTATAACAGGTTAGGTACAAAAAAAGCTACATTCTTTTTGGGCTTCTAAAATGACATCTTTGCCTGTGAAAGCGTAATTTGAATGGCCTTTTATGGTGTATGATTCGATTGGTTAAAAGTCCCATATTTAATTCATGCTAAAAATTTAAATGCCAAGATTTGGATTGAGTCATTTATGAGTTCCATGTGCCATGATTTATAGCAAGTTAGGTTAAAAAACTTATATTTAATTCAAACTTCTAACATGAAGCCCGAAATCCTAGTTTGTATTTGCTTGTTTGAGTTATGTCCAAATCAAGTCATGATCAAATCAAACTAAAAAGACCTAGTTACAATTCGTGTTTAAAAATTAAAGAAAGTATAAAATCTACGTTTGATCAAGGGAGTTTGAGTCAATCTTGATGTGGGTTGTTGGCTATTGCATGTCATGTGAAAAAAATCATATTCAATTTGACCTTCTAAAATTAGGCTTAGGCCTAATGAAATGTCACTTTGTACTAGCATTTTGTGAGTTAAGCTCAGTGTAATGATCAATTTGAGTTAAAAAAGACTCATATTTATAATTCATGTTCAAAGTTTAAAACTCAAGTTCATTATTTTATCTAGTTCAAATCGGGTTGGTTATTGACTTGATAGTTGGATTGTGGGCTATGATAAGTCAATTCAAAAGATTTATTTTTTAATTTAGGATTTTAAAATGAACTAGACTCAAGTCCCACTAAAGTCTGATTTCAACGAGTTTTTGTCAATTAATCCTATATCAGATGTCCATGATCAAGCTCTCTATTTCATCCAGTGAGTTTGAGTGAAATTGATTTTAAAGTTCACTTAAAAATCATATGAACTTTTACATTTTTTTATATATATCCAAACAAGTTTTGTTTTCAAATTTAAATTGTAAAATAAAAAACTGAAAACATTTTAATACTGTCATCATCAGAAAAAATAACTTCACTTTATTTCATAGAATTATGAGATATGCAATAAATTGAAGCAGTCCATTAAAAGGTTACCAAGAATATTCATTGACAGAGTTCATGGCAACGCTACTGAGTATTGATGATCAAGCTTTCAATAGAGGATGGTATTGAACCTCAGCATAATGCAGTTCAAAAATAGCGTTTAAGAACGTGCATGGTATTAAGCAGCAAAAATCATGCATGCAAATATTTAATTAGTTATTACATATGTCATATATAGAACTTGTCCGGCGGAAACCAAACACGAAACTAACATGAATAAATTTGAGAAACCAAACACTACCTTGAGCACATACTGAAATAGCGTGCCATTATCTGCATAAAAAAATCCAAATAATCGACGTATCCTCACCCGAAAAACTTTAATTACTCTTGAACTGTGAAATTTCAGGCATCTATCATCCAATTTCAGGTAACTTAACTATAATTACTTCATTAACTACATTGAAGAAACAAAATTTTCCAAAATACCCACCTCTGAATAACTATCCTATGCAACGAATTTCAGAATGCAACTGTAATGGTTGGAATGCAAATTAGAAAAACTCGTTCAACCATTTTCTCAGGAAGACACCAAGATATATCATCAATAATTATCGGGGTCCATCGAATCATTTAAAGATTTTGAAGCATACACAATTTAATTCAATCAATGAGTGGGGAAGATTTTTGGAAATAAATCTGAACTCTAAATCACAAGTTCAGATATTAATACAAGTGGAGCTAGAGAAAATAAAAGGGAATCTAAAAAAAATGAATAGTACTCCAGTGATCTTAGTCTTCATTATTTCTTCTCTTCTCTTCTAACTCAAGAAGGTCTTCCAACACCTTGTCATCCAAATACTCCAATTCAATAACTTCCTTATCAAAAGAACTTCCATTTCCCTTAGTAGAAGAATTTGATAATAGAAAAGGGAGATGAGAATGGTACTCATCAGGAAAATTAAGGATTGCAAGAGCACCCCTCAAAGCAATGGCTGCACGATCATAAGCTCTAGCTGCTTCTTCCGCAGTGTCAAATGTCCCTAACCATTGCCTTCCCGTAGGTTTCGTTGGGTCTCTGATCTCTGCTCCAAACTTACCCCATGGCCTCTTTCTCACTCCACGGTACTTCACTTCCTCCTCTCCTCTCTCTTTCTCCATTTTTGCTTAATTAAAATAACTTTGGTCTCTCTTTAATTTTTTCTTTCTCTCCTTTTTTTGCACTCTTTTTTGTGATGCGTGATCAGTACTTATGCTTATGTATGTATATATAGGCAACGTATATATGTTATAATTGGATTGCCTTATATTCTAACTTTTAATTTTTGTTTTGTTCCTAAATCCTAATGACATGATTCTTAGCTTTAGCGAAGAAGAGTAGAAGTTCGACTCTTCTTTGACTTGGTTTTATAATCTTGGAAAGAACTGGTGCTAGAATGAATATATATGGACAGGTTCCAATTCAATGCACAAATTTTGTCGCATGATGTTAATAGTTCGTCACTTTAACGTCCTACTTTCAGAGGTCTTTTCTAGTCGGTGAAGTGTGGCGACTGGGTCGAAATAAAATAGAGTGATGAGATTTATTTTATTATTTTGATTATGGATTATTTAAATTAGAGTAGAATTATTGATAGAACCTTATAATTAAAATTGACAGATCCTAGCTCAAAGGTTTGAATAGCGGAAACAAGATAATATATTTTATTCTACACGAGGAAAGAATTTGAATAATGAGAACAAAACTAAAAGCAATAAAACTTAAAATGAGAATCTGATAAAATAATTTTGAAATTCAGTGGAGAATGTTCGGATATATGTGGCCCCCATATATAATATATAGTACATTAATTACGTAAGTGCATACATTTCCTTTTAGGCTTAATAGTATTTTTTGTCCTAAAAGTTTTTTAATGTTGCGAATTTTGTCCCTAATTTATAAAACATTACAGATATTGCCCCCACTTACAAAAATCGTAACAAGTAAGTATTTGTAACGAGTTTTCTGTAAAATTGTCATAATTAACACAATTTTGTGGCAGTTTTTCTATGTGAAGGGAAAATATTTAACGATATTTTATAAATTGAAGGACAAAATTTACGGGGGGAAATGAAGATAAAATTCAAGATATTATGAAATTTGGAGAGAAAAATGTAATCAAGCCTTCAGTTTATTTTATATTCTTGTTTTTCCAATTTAAAAGATATATGGACATTTTTTCTTTTTTTATACCATGGTGAAAATATCTAAAAATAACATAGATCGAAATCTTGTGCAAACTATCTAAACGAATTCCACTGCTTGGTTAATCCTCTATTATTGTTTATCTTATTTTAATATCCGTATTTTAATTTAACAAAGTCTTTTTTTTTTTTTAGTCGGCAATTTAACAAGGTCTATTTTATACCATTCATTTCATTTAACGGCGGTATTAATTATTTGATTTACTAGTTTTCTTATGAGTTTATTAGATTAACTAGTTAGATGCTGTTCAGAAACCCACAATCAGCTAACTCAAATGTATATCATTTTTTTATGAGCATGTCGTAGATCATATTTGACTTAGAGAGTCAATGATTTGATTTGACATTATTATTATTCAAATTGATCTGGTGTAGATGATTTGACCTGAATTGTATATTATGATTCAATTTGATTATTTTTCGAGAATAGTTTCATATTCTTTTTAAAATATAAAATTTATAATTAAATGTATATGATTAAGATTATGATAACTTAAGAAATGTCATTTAATTATCTTGTGTTACAGTATTTAATACTAAAATTAGTTGATCCGTCCAAACAAATATTAAAATTAGTTGATTTTCATTTCATATAAGTTTGTCTAATTTATCTTAATTAAAAATGGAGTTAAACAATATTATCTTAAACAATTAATAGAATTTAGATAATTGTTTTATTCTAAAAATTTATTATTAAGGTTATGATTATCACATTTAAGGCATCATTTATAATTTTCTTTCGTATCATTTATGTGTAA
>PYAF01001361.1:374572-432176 GCA_007407185.1 Glycine tomentella | reverse complement strand
TTTTTTTTTATCTTATTTTGTTTTATTTTCATTTTATTTCAACTTAATCTCCACATATATAATATATATTAACATGCCATTAGTTTCAGTAATGAAACTAAATTTATATCTTTTAATTAAGTAAGATGTTAAATTTAAATTTTATAAATAAATACAAATTTGATTGAGAGAAAAAAAAATTACTTCTTTTTTTTATAAAAGAAAAATAGAAATTAGGCATTGAGAAAGCAAATATTTACATAAGTAACATGAATGTCTATATTATTTATTAGATTCATTAGTTAGTTGGAGTAGTTAAGTCACCCGCAACTTAATTCAAATTAATTTCCTGTAGATCATTGGACTTGCAGTGTTAATGATCTGATTTGACGTCAACATAATTTAAATTGATCCAGTGCAGGTGATGATGATTTTGTCTGAATTGTATTATTATTCAATTGTTCTTTCCAAAAATAATTTCATAACCTTTTCATTTCACTAAAATTAATGTACATTTGCTTTTTTTATTCTGATTGCACATTTGGTTTATTTGTACATGATTAAGAAATTTCATTGCTAAAATATTCATATCAAAATTAGTTAATTATTTGTCAAAAAAAAAATTAGTTAATTTTTATGCTATAAAGTAAGGGGTTTATTTTTATACATTCACCATAAAAACTTTTATACTGTCAATTAATTAAAATATAAATATGATTTTTAAATTAATCATAATGAAAATTAAAAGTCTTGATATTTATGATGATATATAATCGCATATAATAATGCAAAAAACTTTTATATTATTAATGTTTTTAATTAAATTCATAACTAAAAACTCAATATTATTACACATGCTAATAATTAAGGTTTGTTTCTAATATCTAATTTGTTCATGCAAAGTTTACACTAATGTGAAGTACTAGTACTCCGAGCACTCAACGTCAAAAATATGTTAGGAACCTCAAAACATATAGTTTGGATGTTCCTATGTTACTCAAAATGCAATTTTTTCCGGTCATCTTAAAATAGAGACATTTAATTTAGTTTTTCTATTTTAAGAAATTTTTAATTTTAATTTAATATTTAATTTTGCATTTGTTTCATTTCTTTTATTTTGATTCTATTGAAACTTAATATGTATATTCATTTAAGTATTATCAATAAATGATTTAATTAATTAAAATGTAAGAACTAAAATAAATAAATAAATAAATATAAACAAAATTGAGGATTTGATTAAAATAGTATTGATTTTCTAAAATAGGAGACAAAATATCTCTATTTTAAAATAAGATGACTAAAATTTTGAATTTGGTAAAATAGCTAGGAATACAAAAGTTGTATTTAAGTAAAAAATATTTCTTAGTGTATTCCATTGACAAATGTTAATAAATAGCTTTTGATTATCAAATTAATATAAAAAAGAAGACTAATAATGTTACTTGATTTAAATGCAATAATTTATAGTCTTTAAAATAATAATAATAATAATAATAAATTATAAATAAAAAATATTTAAAATAAAAATAAATGATAGTCAAACAATTGTGTAAATGATAGAAAAATATAATATCTCTACAATAAAAACTATAAAAGAATATAATATTTTTCTAAGAAAAAGAAATTAATTATTTCATTATCTTTACAATGATATTATAAAAAAATATTTTTTATTAAAAAATTAAAATAAATAATTCTAAATATTATTATTTATAAAATAAACTTTTAAAAAATGTCATAATTTCAAAATATCATATATATTAAAAAAATGAAAGACCCCTCCTAAAAAAATGTATGTACATCTGTCCTGGACAGGACTTATCTTTAACTGATGAATTATCTATAAAATAATGTAGATTCAAGTAATTTGCACGTTAAACTTCATTAATTAATACATTATAACTCTTAGAAAATGATAAGTAAAATCCTATGATCATGACGCTCCATATATATTGATAAATGAGAATTGAGATGGTGTATGTATTGATAATGTAAAAAGTTGTTTATATTATCAAGCAATTAATCTTAAATTAAATTATCATGATAATTTTATTAATTTTTATAAGAAATATTTTAAAAGTTATATCAATCATACTAGTAATTGTTTATCGATTGACAATAAAATTTGTTTATACTAACAATACAGAGAATTTAAACTCTTTAAAAATTTGAGATTTGGTTTCCTCGATGGATTTCAAAGTAATCTTAATTTGTTAGTTAAAATTTACCTAACGTAAATCTTAATGTCTTTTATTAGCCTATATATCTATAGTAATATTTCTTTTTAGTAATACGACCGGGAGCAATATATATATACACGAATAATGTATAACTTACAATTAAAAAAAAATACTTGACATAGTTTTATTAATAGTAACAATAATGCTACCTATATATATATATATGTGTGTGTGTGTGTGTTTACCCCCTAAAAAAGCATATTGGTTTTTTCCACCAAACACAAAAATTAACTAAGAGTGCGATTTTTCTAGATGAATTAGTAATTTTGAATTTTAATCTTATACATCAAATATGATTAAATATTTTGAATGAGAACTTTAAATCCTATAGTGATCCTATTAACTTAATCAAACTGACACAACTTTCATAAAATATGTATATGCATATACACGACTAACTTAAAATGCTGAAAAGAAAAGTAGATCCTGCAAAATCTTGCAATGGTAGGTTACCACAACCAGTAGGTGGGGGAAACAAATGCGATTTAAGATTCTCAGACAAAAAGGTTGGTTGAAATGCAATGCATTACATCTAGAACTTTCAATTTAGGCGGCTACTCAGTTGTTTTGTAAAAGAAGGGAACAGAAATTAAACTATTGTCTTTAATTTTTTTTTCAAAATACATTTTGATTTCTTAAAATAAATATGAAACATTTCTTAGGTTTAAAAAAATGTTTTTTATTTTATTTTTAATTAAAAATATTAATTGTTTACTTTTTTGTTTTTAAATATTTTTATTTAAACATATAAATTTACTCCTTAAACATACTGTTGATTCTCAATTTAATCCTTATACGTAAAAAATTATTAAATTAGTCTTTATATATATATATATACATTCCAATTTGGTCATCGTCATCATCTGTTTGATCTAACTCCGTTACACATTTTTGTTTGATTTTTACATATATAACTCATTTTTTATTTGATTTCTATATAATTTATTCTTAATTTAATCCTTATATGTAAGGTTAAATTTAGAATGAGTTACAAATTTAGAGACCAAATTACAATTCCCTACATATATAACCAAGTTGAGAATATATTACATGCAGTGTCAGATTAATTATGTGTAAAGGGATTAATGGTAACAAGAACTAAACTGATAAGTTAATTATACACTTATAAGCATTGATTATAGGAAACAAATTAAGAATTCATGAAATTATAAAAACTAAACTATATATATTTAATCTGAATATTTATATAAGAAAAAGTAAGACAAACTTTTATTAATTTCGTTATACTATATGAATTATAAATTTATATAGTAGAAAATAAGTAAACATAATAAGATGTTTTTATCATTAAAGTAAAAAAAAAATAGTTTTAATTTCTCGTAAAAAGAGTTATTATTAAATTTGGTTTTTAAAAAATAGTCTTGGTAAGTAATCTTTTTCAACTAAAGAGTGGTAGAAAAGGGAGACAACCTTCGATATTAGTGTCATGCTGTCAATAATATGCTAGGACTGTGATTAGGGGTGTTCGCGGGTTGGTTCGAATTGGTTTTGGTTAAATTTAGGACTCAATCCAATCAAATTTGATCGGTTCGGTTTTCAGAAGAAAAAAAAATTGAAAATCCAACTCAACCCGTTCATGAATAGTTTGGATCGGTTTGGATCACCGGATTATCCATTTAATTTTTTTTAGAACTACTATTTTATATCACGATTCTTTCAAATATTTCATACAATTAACATAATATTGTCAAATGTATGAAAGTAGTAAAATTGATTCATTTAATACCATCAACATAATATCATAAAATAGACTTATAATATAAATTAAAACAAAAGATTTGTGATAATGTTGTGTACAAGAGTTCCTAGTAGCCTAGTTTCCTAGTTTATCCTTACACAACAATTATCCCAGTTGGTATCCTTGTTTCCCAGCAAAAAGCTTTAGTCTAAATTCACCAAGAATAGAGATAGACTGATATCCTTGTTTTCCAATCAAACTGGTATCCTAGTTTTCCAGCCAGAAGTTGCATGTCTCAATTCATCAAGAACAGAGACAAAACTAGTATCCTAGTTCCTAGTTGCGACCTTTTTCAAAGTCAAGAAGAAGAATACAATAAAATAATTACATTTACGCTTATATTCCTTAAGCAAATAGGTACCTTTAAATCCTAATTGACAGTTGAAGAATCAAACTTGTCAAACGCTTCTATATGATCTCACAACAATTCTCTCAATGATGCAAACATAAACTTTCTAATACTCTAATATTATTTGGAATGGAATGCATACATGAACACCAAAATATGTTTCTATTTATACTAATTTAAAGATATGATTTTAACCAATTTTTGAATGCAATTCTAAATATATTTTATCATATTATCCAATGCAATTTTAAAGATATTCTATTATATTATGCAATGCAATCTTAAAAATATTCTATCCTATTTTTTAATGCAATATTAAAAAATATCCTATCTTATTTTTGAATGCAATCTTAAACATTTACAATATCATATCTTTTTTTATTGTCAAATTATTATATATATATATATATAATAAAATTTATATTATTATTAAGGGTTCACGGATTGGGTCATCGGATCAACGGATCAACGGATCTGTAAATTTAAACCCGTGATCCAACCCATACATGAACGATTTTGATCGGTTCGGTTCGATTTTGACCCAAATATATAAATGACCCAACCCAAACTGTTCAGATTGGTTCGGATTGGTTCAGATTCACAGGTAACCCGTACCCGTAAACACCCCTAAATGTGACAAGAACCCCTAAGAAATAATTACTATTTTTATTCATATTTATAAAATTTAAATAGAAGTAATGTTTTTTTCTGTAGTACTAAATTTATGATGTTTTGTTGCTTTAATTAGTTTTAGATTAAAATACTCTAAATTAATTATATTGACAAAAAATTAAAAAAGAGAAAAGTATTAATGATAAGAATATGTGTAAAACAATATAAATTTATGTCAAATTTATATTATTAATTAAATGGATATTTTGTCAAAAAAACTGAATGAATCACACATTATTTTTAATTTTGATAAATTAAATAATTAAATCTTATAAATAAGAATTAAAAATTATTATTACTTTTTATTAGTGAACGAAAGAGAGATTATTATATAGGCATGAAGCCTAATTAAAGAATTATATTAAAGACATTAATTAAAGATCATTATCAGGCAAATTTTTTTTTATGGAAAATCATATTATTTCTTTCATTTTTAATAATAAGGTTCTCTTAAATAATTTATATTCTTTAAGAAAAGTAGCTATTATATTAAATTTTTAATTATTTATATTACTATTTTAGAATTATTTTTTTATTCTTTCTTTATTCACTTACGTGTGTTTTATTAATGTTTAGAGAAAAAATAATAAAATAGAAATATGTAGGGGGAAATTATTAATATATCTAGAAAATAGAAAAGAGTTGTATAAAAATGAATAAATAATATTTTTAAAAATGATTTTATAATTTGATAAAAATACATTTATAACCCTTTTTTAATAAAAGTTCAATTCGGTTCTTGCTAACTAATTTATGAGATTGAATATCAATGACACTCAAGAGTCAAGACCATTGACACATAGTCAGCATTATCTGACCATAGTAAAGTATTCCTGTTGGCCGTTGCTAACAGAGAATATGTCTTTTTTATATAAAAAAATTAAAAAAAAAATGTCTAACATTAAGAAGAAGAAAAAAAATGCAAACAATGCATATTCAAAAAGCAGCGAATAAGAGTGCTGTTCCCGATGCTACCATCAACTTGAACCAAACAATACCATTTAATATGCAGAAAATCATGGCGGCTGGAGAATTACGCTGCAACCAATAATTCTGTGACAAAGAGATAGGTTGTTGTATGCATAAATTATGAGGCTAAAAACAATGTAGGGGCAGGTGCCCCGTTGTATAGGTCAAGCTATCTTCCTGTCTAAGGACATCCTGTATAAGAAGAAAAAACTAAAATGCAATCCAAATCAATTCCTAATCAAATTTATAATTTAATAAATTTAAATGGATTATATCGAGTTTGACTTTTTAAGTATAAAATAATTTCAATCCAACTTGTTTGAATTAATTTGGATTTACAAGTAATATGATATATGAACATCTTTAATCCGGTCCTATTTTTTACTTTATTAATTTGACAATGTTTGTAACAAAATTTATCATCATTAATAATACATTTTTTGTTGTGAAAATAAGAAAACTATCATTTTTATTGTTTTTTATAAATGTCATTTTTTTTATCAATTGTGTTTTATTGTTTTTCGTTTTAATACATTAAGATTTAAAATTTTCGTTTTTGTTCTTTTATGTTTTTAAAAGTTTTATTTTTGTTCTTTTCTCATATTCACATTAACAACATTAATGTTTTGTTAACTTCAAATTTTCAAACAGTTAATTTAAAATAGTGACGGTTAAAAATCATTATTATCTTTATTTTGATCTTATTCATCTTCTTTTTTGAACTATGTTTGCCATAGCCACCACAACTTTGGGCGTCACAATTCATTTTCAACCTCTCTACCACCATAGCACAACCATTTAGCCAAACAACACCAAATTCACATAACCAAAATAACAAGCAACCAAGTTCATCAGAAAAATCAAAACCCAATGGAAACAGAGACTCATTGATAAAACAAAATTTCCAGATCTAAAAACGGTTGCACTAGTTATCACAAATGGCGAACACCCTCAACTTTGATCATGTCGTTTCTTTTCATTTTATATTAATTTAATTAATATTATTGTTAACTTGTACAATTCACACTCTTTGGCTTGGTGCATAACCCTTAGCTCGAACGCTGTTGTTTAGTACAACATTCTTAGCTTCAAAATCATTATGAGAGTTCGCAAAAAGGGTGCAAGTCGCCCACTTTCTCCCTATCACCCACTTTTTCCCTATTCTTGGGTCGATCCTTTGGCTTGAGACTCAGGTGTCCCATCGATCCGAGGCACATGTTGAAACGGGTGCACACTATAATAACCAAGGCTAAAAAAAAAAAAATTCTTCTGATTTCTGACGCGAATGGGGCCAACTGCGGCGCCGGTAGAGCCAGAATGCACCAGAAGATCATTTCTCTCTGGAATCTGGCGTGAAGTCTCGGGTTTCTGGCGCGATTAGCGCCAATAGCGGCACTAGTAGCGCAAGAGACACGCCAGAGACCATTTTCTCTATGGAATCTGGCGCGGTTAGCGCGAAACGTGGGCTGGGTCACTTAAAAAGACCTTTTCTCTCTCATTTGGGACAGAAACTCCCATTCTCTTCTTCCTCTCTACATTTCCACCATTGTTGAATGAGGAAAGCTTCACACCCACTCATTTCTTGACCAAAACACTTCACTTCCAACATGAAAGTGGAAGGAAATCACCCTATGAACTGGATTCCAACCTCTATTTTCCTTGAAAACCATAAAACGGAGAAATCGTTTTCTCTAGGGAACTTCACAAAGTTTGAGTTTGGAGGGGAAAGGAGGCGTTTTAAGGACATTCAAGCTTGGAGAAGTTGTCCTCTAGCCTTCCTTGTCGTTTTAGAGGTAAGAAACACAACCTTTATCAATTATTTTAGAATTTGCTCTTGAGATGAATAGTGACCCATTTGAGTTAGAGCTGAAATTAGGCTTGGGTCCTTTAGAAAAGTGTGCTTAGGAGGTTGTTGTGATGAAGGTTTAGCCTTGAAATATTAATTTTATGGACTTTGGAATTTGGGTATGAGAAATGTATGTGATGGAAGAAGGTTGGCTGGATTGATGATATTATGATGTGTATGAGCCTTAGTGTCTTCACAAGATGTGTTTAGGAGATTATATAAACGGTGAAAATGTGTTGAAATAACCATTTTAACCATCTTGTTAATAATTGAAATGTGGCATGGATAGAGTATTGAACTCTTTGAATTGAGTTACACAGAGTCTTAGGGAGACTCTAGTGCCTGGGTTAGACCGAGATAGATCCTTCTGAGGTTTGTAGTTCACTAATTATGTGACTAGCCCTTATCACTTGGGAATAGAGGAAAAGAGGTTTTAATGGAAAAGAATTGTGTTTCTTTTCATTCAACGGTTGAGAACCGTTATTGATTGATTATATACCTTTTGTAAGGCATGATACAGAGGTTACTGGTGGTTGTGACCACGAAGCTGGGAGAGCCGGTGTAGCACTTAGAGCAGGTAAGCTCTTTGTTCTTAGGAGTGTTTCCTCTTGACTGTGTTCCACCATACTCCGAGAGAGTGATGGTTATTGTATGTCATGTGTATTGAAATTGTGTGTTACTGCTTTTATTGAGAACATGTATATGATATACACTGTGATGATATGTTGTGTGATTGATGAGATTCTCTGACCAGTAGAATAGAATAAATATGGACTTCCCTTGGAGCCAAAGTAACGTGGAACAACTCCTTGTGGTTAATTGAGATAAAAACCTGAGAGAATGTACCCGTCGCGGATGATCTTCTCTTGGAAGAGCCATATACGTGTGAATAAGTCTTGAGAGAATGTACCCATCGCGGGTGATTTTCCTTAGGCAATGTTATATGTTATATATATATATATATATATATATATATATATATATTCTATGTGAATAAGTCCTGAGAGAATGTACCCATTCGATGGATGATTTCCTCATGCATTGATATTGATATATATATATGCTATATTTGTGTTGCATTCTTGATGTTGGTGGCGCCCAACGGAATGACAAATGTGTTGTGATATACATGTGATGTGTTTTATGAGAGCCGTGATGACTAGATTGTGTGATGCCAATCTTGATACTATATGTCATGGCAGTGAACCAGGGGGAGGAGAGACCTCTAAGAACCCTGAGTTTATTGAGATTTGTATCTCACCCCGTGTGTGAGGATTATGATGCTTAGCGAGCGGATGGTGGATCTTAGGCAAGAGGCCCAAGTAGGGATATGGTTCTGTGTGAACATTAGGCATTTTATTTTGAGGGCATGCTGGCTCATTTATTTTGTTATGCCTATATGTTGTATCCCTGAGGGGAAGATACACAGTTGATATACATTGTGTAGATGTTGTACATTTTGAGAGATATTCATGTATGTTGAAAAGACAGGGTATACGATACCTTCTTATTTTGTACAACCATCATTGTGATATATGCATATGGCTTATATGGTCCTCTGGTTATATGATACATGTAATTACCATACATAATATAAAGATGTTATTGTTGATGACGTTTGATGACGTCATTTTGTTTATTGCTTCCGAATTTATTAGTCTTAATTAATTGTTGCACTTAACGACCATAATTGAATGTTAATGAACCGGATGCATACGGGGCGTTACACACGCATGACCTAGTGTAACTCAATCAGACTCGACGAGTCTTGCATTTGCATATATTTTTTTTTTATAAAAAAGCATCAAAATGATGTCGTTTCATGGCCTTCAAAGTTGAAATTAGAATTTCTCTATTACAAAGCCAGCGTTTCATTCTACTTCGAGAACCAGAACCCTTCTCTTTTCTCAACTCAAGTCTCCCTCACAAAACCCTAACGCAACCTTTTCTCCTCACCACAATTGCCTCCCTTACTGGCGCAACCTTCCTCACCGACGTAGCCTCCTTCGTTGGCACAACTTGTATCGTTAGCAGTATTTGGCATCCTCACTTCTCAATTCTCACTTCTCAGTCTTTGGAGACCACAACTCATATAGGTTCAAACTTTAAGACCAATGTTTTGTTTTGATTTGGTTTTCATTATAATGTTGATTTGTTTTGATTGGCATTAAATTTTTTAAAACCATAGATCCACAACTCATATAGGTTTGAACTTCTCAACCTCTTTATTATGTTGTTGCTTTGTTTTGATTTGCATTATATTTTTGTGATTAAGCCACTTAAAGATGAAATTATGAATTGTTAAAATTTGTGACTATGTGCCTCTAAGTTATGAATTGTTATAATTTGTGACTATATTTTGCTTTGTTTATTATGTTGTTGCTCTGTTTTGATTTGCATTAACTTTAAACATTCAAAGAATTGTGACTTTAGTCTTTGAATAAGAATTAGAGTTAGATTTTGAAATATGAATTATGATAATGTTGGTTGTTAACACTTTGACAAGTGTACAAATTTGTCCAAGTAGTAATAAAACGGTAAATCTGAGTGTCAAATCCACATGGACTTTGACTGTACTCAACGATTGTAAACGTCTAGTTTTAAGCAATTAATGAATTAAATTGATATTTGCAGAGTAAAAAAGCATGTAATTAAATTCAACGTAATTTAAATTATGAAACAAAGCAAATGCAAGGAAAGAAACACAAACATTCGGAGAGGTGAAGTGATTAAAGATGCAGGATATGGGACATGTTGGGGGCTCAACTAACCGAAACTACCATTGATGTAATATTAGAGATTTTTCGCTATTTAATATTATTCTCGTATTACCTTCATCTTCTAATCTATTCTAACCATGATTTCTCTTGTGCAAGAGCCTTAATCACTTAATTTTACTCCTAATCCCTTAAGAGTTACGTTAGACGATTTGCATTAAGAGTAAAGACGAAAACTTTAGGCTAAACAAAACCATTATATCCTTAGATATGAATCACTTAGATGTTCTTTCCAGTTCTTAGGAAATAAACATTTTCCAATGCATAAAATGTAAAAAGAAACATTATCATGGATTATTAAGCTACAAACATGACAATAAACTCAGAAAAGCAACAATAATACGAAGATAACATTAAATAGATAGTGAGAATCATTATATCAAGAGTGTTTGGTTGTTGAGCTCCTAACAATGGGTGGTTTAGCCTCTCATTATCATGAGAGACTTATAAAACAAAGGAAATATAAGACAATGAAGTGGAATGAACGAAAATGGAGGAACAATGGTGTAGAAGCAAACTCCAATGGAGTAGAAGATGGTCTCCTCGTGACCTAGTTGTGCTTCCTTGCCTTTGTTCTGAATAATGTTCTTTCCCTCCTTTTTTCCTTAAAATGTAGTCCACTTGTGTTTTTCGGCGTTGGTCGCGCGCTAAGCGCACTTGTATATTTCAGCTAAATAAGTGGTCATGCGTTAAGCTAGTTGGTTGCGCTGAGCTGGCTTGGTGCGCTAAGCGGACCTGTCAGGCTAAGCATGATGCTTCAGACCCTCAATCCACCTTCCATGTCTTTGTTGTGTAATTTCTACAAAAAATGCAACCAACACACTATAAATCAACTAATTTTAGCATCTATTGGATAAAAGTTCAGAAGAAACTAAATTTCTATGTTTTAATCACAAAAAGAAGCATTAAAAGAGGAAAAGTAAGATAATTGTTATGTGGTTTATATGTAAACTTTACATATACATAGCAATTATCATTGATGTCCACTACATGCAGAAATTAATGCTATTTACACAACTCTAAAATATGAAATTTGAATATGTTTTGTGACCATGACACCACTCCTTTATGAAATATTAATAGTTGTTTAATATACAACGAGTCAAGCAAGTTAACTATTGACTCACTGAGTCGAATCCTATCTTAGTGACCTGGTATCTTGATCGAGTTGATGATCAGTCTGGGTTTAATAATAACATCGTTTCAAAGTACTCAATTCACCCCCTTTTTTTAGTAGAATGACAAAAAGAATCATACTTACAGTAATATTCACTATGGATAAAAAAAATTGTACCTACATGCATGTCCCTGCACACAGGTAAACTAAACGAGTTTTTTTTGGACTATATATAAATGTGGTATGGGTGAACATCATATATGTAACACCCCATGTTTTGAGTACTGGGTATATAGCATAAGGAGAACTCTTATTAGGATCCTTCTATTATATTTTTTGTATATATTTGTTATTATTATTTGTGTATTATTGGTTTTTTCTTAAGCATGTACTTGTGTTATGATAATGTGTGTTCCTATACACATGTATATTTTTTCTATATTGTTGTTGTTGTGGTTGTAGTTGTCTTTATTATATTATATTATATTATATTATATTTGGTGTTAGAAGAGTATTAGATTAATTTCTTATAGTTAGAATGCTTGAAAGTTGTATAAGTCTAGTGTTAAGTTTTATGATGACAACCCTAGAAAGGCCACATCATATCTTGAGTTATAGTTGTCTATTTGCATTAATTGTTGGAAAGATTGCTAAAAAAGCTATAATTCCTTCATAAGCCTCAGAAACCAAAATTAGTTTCTATCTTAAAGAAAATCAACTCCAAAGTAGGTCACATGATCATGAAAAACGCTCGTCAATATTTTTATATTTCCGTTTGAGTTTTCAAACTCGGAGAATTTAGACTGTTTGAGATTATGTTTTAAATCACAATCAAGTTTTTGCCCTAATAAGAGTTGTCGTGGAGATCGTGGTGGACAACGTCATTGGGTCAATGCATTCTTGGGAGTTGTCACGAGACCGTCTTCCTTTTCCTTGTTGAGAAAATGCTTCATTTAAGGTTAAGGGCAATGGATTCTCTTTTTTTCTTTTGTTGTATGAGTGGTAATGAGCTATAGGTAGATTGTATGATCTTTGGTTAATTATTATAACAAGGTTATTTTCTTGGATGGATTGTGAATACCTTAAAACACTTTGTTTTGTTATGATTTGGGTGAAATTTATTGTTGGATTTTCTAATGTTTTGCCATTTTGATATTCTTGAAATCGAATTTGATAGTTGATGTTGAACGCATGTGCTGATTTTCTGATAGAAAAAGTTAACTTAGAACACCAAAACATGTATTTAAGTGATAGAATTAGACTTTGTGTTCTTCATAAGAGTTGTAGCCTTTGATGTTATCTAGCTGAGGTATTTGATTTCATTCAAAAAATATTTATATAACTCTAGATATTGCATTTTTAGTGAGTAAAGGTTAAGCTGTCATAATTATGTAGTTAGTTTATACATCTCTTAATTCTAGGTTTCTAAAAGATTGAAAGGGATTTTGAGGACAACATAAAAATTGTAGATAATTGTCTTATCTTTCTAAAGAGATAACAACCAACTTAATAGGATTAGTATAACTCTAGACATGGTTATTATACTCTATAAATGTCATAGTAACGTAGGAGGAAAAATGAGTGTGTAATATTGATATCATAATGAGTGGTAGTATGATGCATGATGCTTATACTTATGATTTAACGAATAAAGTGATATGATGATATTGTAGTGTAAATGAGTGAATGTGCCCATGATTGATATTGTAACTGAATGCATGATGTCCACAAGTATATTTGAAAGAAATATGTCATGATATGCGTATTATCGTGAAAAATGTTAAGAGAACTTAATCCCTATGAACCATATGCATATTGTCTATGAACCATGCATCATGTTATGCATATGTGTTTTGAAGTGAAGGACGTTTGTGAACCTAACCAGGGAGGTCATGAATAACTTGACGTATGACTCTGACCTTAGGATACAATGGTTTGGAATCTCCTTTAAGCTCATGATGATCACATGTGTTGAAGTATCCTTGCAAGGTCGGAACACCCTAACGCGTTGCCAGCGGTTTCATCTCAGTGAGAGTGATAGTGTCGAGCTGCCTATTATGTGACAATTCGTCGACTATGTGGACTCTCGGACTATATTCACAATATTTTTCAAAATGGTACCACATGCATACGAGTCTACAGGTCTAATGTTCATCACATTTCATGTGTGACTTTGTGTATGAAATGTTTGATTTAGATGAGACATGCTTGTGTTGTGGAACATAATTATTTATAAATGTATCTTATGTCTTTATGATTTTTTTAATGTTTTAAATGTACTGTGAGATGTGTCTCACTTCCTATCTATTTATCTTGTTTTTGTTTGGACTGAGTGTCATCCTTGCAGGCGAGTCTCTGTAAGGTTATGATGATGATGTTACATGAGAGGCTTAGGTCTCCACTTTATATTACTATTACTTTAGGGTTATGGATGCTTTGAAACAATGTAACACTGGGACACAATTTTTATCCATTTATCTAAGGATTAAATTAATGAGTAATTTTTCACCATATTTTATTTAATATGATTTGCATGAACTTTGGAATGCCAAGATTTGTTTAACATGGAGTTATTTTTTTATTGATTTGTTTTATGTAAGTTTACAAATATTTGACATGTAACTATTACCACGAAATAAGTATTTTTTAAAAATTCGATATGTTCTTTTAATTAAATACCACTGCGAACATATTTAGAAAACATCATTAGTGTATGTGTCTAGGAATAGAATGGTGTTATAATACAACTTGTATCCAAAATCAATTAGAAAATTATTCAACCTTTACTTTTCACTATGATTTTTATCATTTTTATATCCTTTTTTAGTCCGAACATTAGTTGAGTTTCATAAGTTTCGTGTAAATAAATCTAATGAACAAGGTTTACATGTTGAATCAATGGAAAAAAAATCAAAATAAAAAATTATCAATATTTTGAAAAGGATAAACTTGATATAAAAAATATTATTTAAGAAACTATTTTACAACTTTTAACAAATAAATTAAAGTACCAAATTATTACCTAGAGTGAAGTTAAGGAGCACATAAGTAATTTAGCTAAGAGAAAAATATATGACAATGAATTTATCTAAATTTGATATGGTTGTTTGGAGCATTATGAATGGAAAAATTCGTCCAAATGGTGAAAATTTTCATTTTCCAATGCAACATAGAACTGCTAGTGCTAGTTGAATTATACTGCTTCCTGTTTTGTGCATTTTTCAGCTACCTCATTCAAATCCTTTTCTTCGTGTCAACCAAAACCACCACAACAGTACTTAACACCGTTCTCCATTCTCTCTACGAAATCCCTACGAAGACAAAGATAAAGATTGTTTTCTCTTCCTACCCCGTCAATTTTGCCAACACCATATGAATTAGAACGTCGAGATCATGCCAAATTGGTCAAAAACACACTATTAGAATAGATGTGGGGTGTGGCTTTTTCCCTTAATTTGCCTCACAAAAATTGGTCAACTTTGGGTGCATCATGGCTGGTTGATGAAGCACCAGCTAGCAACATGCATGACCTTACTGAGAATTGAAGAAGAGTTAAAGTGTTGAACCCGTGAGGCATTTGAAACCTACATAGTACATACATTTTTTTGTTTTTTTTTTTGTATAACCTTGAGGTGTAATTCCTTTCCCACCTGATCGGCTCATTTTTTGGTAAAATAATACCTTCAATTATCATTTCATGTCTAAATTAGAAATTGAACCTTAGATCTTAATTAAAGAATCTAAGTATCAAACCATTTGTGCCAATAACTTTTAATAATTTATAGTACATACATTACATGTTCAACACATGGTTAATTGAATTGGCAAAAATTGTTCAACACATGTTCAACCTTATATCTCGATCAGAATATTCGTCGTGTTAATTGGCAAAAAAATTGGCATGAAGCAAGTAGATAGCCCTTATACTATATGATTTGGATTTTGGAACCCTTTCGAACGAAGTGAAAACTCTTTAATTAACCGCACAAAAAACCCAATATAACGTAGACAAACCATGGATTGAACACCATGAAATACCAAGATCTACCGTGATCAGCTGAACTAAAAGGGGAAAAAAACATCAAATGGAAGAATGATTAGGTTTTACCTGGGGGGAGCAACTGAGAAAGAACGTGATAGGTTAAAAGAGGAGGGAGAGAAATAGAATAGGCTTTGGATCGGTGTAAACATTTTAATAATAAATTATCATAAATAAAATAAATATGATATACTTTCAGACAAAATTAAATCACACTTTATATACTGAAAAATAATAATTCTTTTTATAATAATCAATTCAGAATATTTCTTACATTAATTATTTTATATAAAATATTCTTAATTATGAATCCTTTTCTAAGTTTAACAAATAATAAGTAGAATGTAACAATGTCTTAAGTTCTTTAAGAATCTATTTCTTTTGCCTCACATGCATGAAAAGTATTTTGAGAATCTTATTTTGCATTTTCACTAGCATAACTAATAAAAATTAAAAATAAATATAAATTAAGCCTAATTAAATAAAGCAGAGTTTTCAGGAATTAATTAAAAGGAAAGAAACTTCCACCCTTTTTTCTTCCTAAATTTTATACAAATACGAATTGAAAACATAACCAGATATACGTACCTTTCTCTGTCTCTCCACTTAAACTTGCTAAGTCAATTCAAAATAAACATCACATCATGTCGTTCGTGTATTAATTATTATTTAATTCAATTTCAATGTCAATCTTTGCTTTTGACCTTATCTTCTCTCTATTTCTTGCACATTGGATAATTGGCCATCATCACTTTGTTGTCCGCAGACATGACATTATCAACCATCCTTTTGTTTTATTTTGTCGCAGAGCGTTGTAGTTTACATCAATCGAGTTTTTATATTTGTGATATTATATGTATATTTTTTGTTTTTATATAAAGAACGATGTTTTATTTTAGTTCTTATATTTTAGTGTCCACTTTTTTTTTTTTTTTTGAACAAAAAGACTAAAAGGAAGAGACTTGTGGAAAACCAAAAATCACCGTTAAATAAATTTTTGGTTCTTCAACTATTTTAGATTTAGATTTTTTATTTTTTATTTTTAGTTCTAGTAGGTTGAGAGGTTTGGCCATTTTAACCCTATTATGAGGTTGAATTTTTGCCCTTTTTCCTATTTTAGACCCTTTCAAAAGTTAATTTTAAACAATAAAAAATAACTAAGAGACTAAAAATAGATAATTATTTTTAAAAAGGACTAGAATTAGTCATGTGAAATTTAACATGGACTAAAAAAAGACAATTTTAAGGATTAATTAAAAATCAAAATCCAAAATAGTTCACTAAGAACAAAAGACTCATTACATTCATTTTTATTTTTTCTAGGTCAAATATCATAGATGTTCCCAACCCATTGAATTAGATACTAATTTCATTCGTGGTGCGTGATTATCGCTAGTCGAGGAAAATTTTGTAAATGGTAAGAATTAAACATAAATTCTCTTATTAAATATATTATTCTCATTCATGTGAACGCAACAACACCTTATATCACTGAGTCAATCATTTGAGTTATTAGACAAAAATAAGAAAAATGATTAATTTAATTTATACTAACAAATGTCCAAATTTTTTTCCCAAAAACATTGATGTTGTTAATGTTTCTTTCTCTTCTAAATATTTATCAATACAATAACTCTTATTTAAGTAGGAATATTTTAATAATACATTTTATTAAAATTGCTTAAAAGTAAAAAAAGGTATGTTATTCGCTTAATATAATAAAATCTATTATTTTTAATAAAATTATGTTTATTTTTATACAATATTTATTTATATTTTAAAATAAGTATACATAAACAGCTTTCTATTATTTCAGCTCAGTTTCATAAATATGAAGTCAATAACTATCTATTACTTAATTTTTATCTCCTTAAGTAAATCCCTTATTTTACAATAGTTGAATCCTTTCGAGTTTTTTTAATGCAAATATTAATGTATTCCATCTCAAGACGTAGACAGCCTACATACCACTGAGAAAAATGGTCATCAGTCATTAAGTGGAACGAGCTAGCTAGTGTTAGAACTTAGAAGAGTTGAACAACATAGTGATGCATTTGGAACATCAAATGAATAATGGATTTCAGGATTCAACAGAAATTACCCAAAGTCATTCTTGTGAAGACATTCCCTTTGGATAGTACACACTGCACACCATAAGGAGTTGTTCATATGATACACTAAGCTCAACTGTGCACAAAATGACCGTCACAAATGATAAATCTTACTTATCTTGGGTTAAAGTGGAAATTAGTGTGATCAAGATGTTTATAAACTCAATCAATCAAAAGGTTTTGAATAATATTAAAACAATATTAACATATAGATTTGAATACATATTTTACTATTATTAACTATTTTAACATGCTTTTGATTGAATGTGCCAAATAGACTCGATGTTCACGCGAGGATTACCAAGAGAAGAGAAGAGGAGTAGAGGCTATACATAGAAAACCTGACCAACATTTAATAGACTCTCATGAGGAACATTGAAGATCACACTATTTTCCCTGCATATCTTCCTGAGAAATGCATATATATAATCAACAGCTATTTTCTTGTGGAATCTTGAATCCCTCCTTGCCCTGACAACTGTGTTTCCTAGAATGTGAACCACCCCAGCATCCCTGCAGTTGTTTAAGAACTCAACTTCATCGACCTCGGTGTGGCTGCTAACATGACCAGAGGATTGAATAGTAGCATTCATGTGCAATGGAGATGGGACTGATACAATTGAATCCACTGATGAAACTGTTGGATCCATATTCAATGAAGCTGTGTTTGTGTTATTGTTCAATAGGCCTTGTCTTGACCTCTCAGTTTGCTCATCATATAAGCTGCAGTCATCTGAATCTGAGCACCCTTCCATCATGGACTCTAGCTTGACAAACACAAAGAGGCTGTGGAAAAGCTTTTTCTCAAAATCCTCATCTTTCTTGTGCAGGTCTTTGTATCCGTATCGCGACACGCAACGAAACATGTGGAAGTTCTTCGGTCCAATTCTCTTTACAAGGAATCTTTCGTCTTCCGGGACAGTGTAGACAGGGAGATACTTCACACATACAAAAACCACAACAGAATGAATGGCTGGTAGGTTTGTGATGAAATGTGAAAAGATGCGGGGTACTCCACTTGCAAGCTCTGTGTATACTAACCCTATTCCTGGGACACGAACAAGTCCTAAACTTGGTCCAAGCCCGAGAATCCATGCCATTGAGACCTTACTATGCATCTCAAACTCGTAGCGTTTCACCGTGCCATAATGCCAGACATACATGATGAGAAGAAATGCTCCAGCAATTACTAGGGGAGCCCATCCACCTTGATCAACTTTGAAGAGAACAGCAGAGAAGTATGTGCATTCCACAATCAACGATAAGCCGGTGAACGCTATCACCAGAATCCAATGGCAGCGCCACACTAGTATCATGATTAAAATCATAAGCAATGTTGTAACCAGCATGACTAGCACAACTGCAGTACCTGTTATTACAATGGAAATTATATAATTGTGTGCACACCTTAAAGGAAAATTTGTAATAACATTACAAATAAGAGGAACAGTAGTAAACAGCAAGCACAATTATAGTTTCCTAAGCAGCATATGTAGTACTATTATACACTTTGATGTAAAAAAACAGTAAGCAAATTATAATTGCATTTTGCTTGGGTTAAATGTGTTTAGTCTCTCAAGATTTGATCAAAATTGGCTTTAGTCCCTACATTTTAAAAATAGTGGCTTCAGTCCTCATGTTTCTAAAATATGATGGATTTCGTCCCTAATTCTATGTTTCATTATTTACCTAAGAAGAGACCAAATTCACCACATTTAAGAAAATAGGGACCAAAATCACCATTATGAAAATGTAGGAACTAACCAATTTTGACCAAAATTTAAGGAACCTAAAACACATTTTACCATATCTGGCTCTTTCTAAGGATTTCATATTCATATACCTCTCCTAGAAGTTGTACTTTCTATATCCTTTCTAGTAAATTTCTTTTTTCTTATAAAAGAAACATGAAAAAGTAAGCCTCACAACATTTAACAAGGGAAGAATAACTTACCATATGCATTTCCAATCTGATTTTGATTTTTAAACCCAGCAGTAACAGCAATGCATAGAATCATAAGGATCCAATTGATATCTGGAATATATATCTGGCCAAGGAACTTCTTTGATGTATGTACAACTTTTATTCTCGGGAAACAGCCATGAGCATTGGCTTGCTTAATAATTGAAAAGGTGGCGGATATTGTGGCCTGGCTTGCAACTATAGCTGCTAATGTTGCAACAACAAATACTGGCCAGTATATTTTGCCTGCAGAATTAAGGATAATCAAGATAAGAAAAATATTGTTAGTTTCCACATTCTCCCTCATACTTTTAAGAAAAATAAAAATGACAACAAATAGAAAATTATCACAAATTGTGGGAACCAACTATGCTAAAAGTTAAATAATTAGGTGAATGGTTTATTTATATTTATATAAGATTTCTAAGTCAGTCCCTGATGCAAGAGTATAATGCACAAATTCATTTAACTTGTGCTTAAGTTTAACTTTTGTACTTAGAAGAACAGGGATAACAAAGATTGACTCTAGAATCTAGATTACTCGGGTTTGTTTGGAATCTGTTGAACTTGGTCGAGTGAGAAATGCGTGAGATGATGTCAGACCAGAAAAGCCTTTAGAGCACAAGTCTGACTTTAAAGAATCAAAACACTGCTGAAAATAGTCAAAAAGAGGACAGAACTGGAATGACTGAGTGAGAGAAGTTTCACTGGAAGGGGAAAATAGAGCCGAGTCAGAACCCTCTCCTATACTAACGGCCAATAATATATTATTGTATTATATTGATTAAGAGATGTAATGATATCATCAGGAGTGTCAGCAACACTCTTTCTAATCCACTATGTACTTTTATTGCTTTTATTAAAAAGTACAAAATCATAGACTCTGAAACTTGAAAATTTTATATTTTTTAATAAATTTCAGCTTATAATAAAGAGTGTCTTCGAGAATCTATATTAGGCAGGATGTTACTAACGTTTCTCGTTATACAATTAATTAGATCTAAGCACAAAATTATCCCTTAAGCTTAAGCTTTTAAAAAAAAAAATAGCCTATGGAAATATAGAAGAGGCAACTAGCACCCCCCCCAAAGTCACAAATCTTGTCAGTGTCTTTGGTAAAAACTGCATACTCAAAACTTAGAATCACAGTTTTAAAATCGGACTATTTCAAAACCATCAAGAATGGGTCAAATCAATCCAAAATTGATATAAAAAAAAAACAAAAAATTGGTACAAAACCAATTTAAATCATTTTTAAAATTTGATCTAAAACATTTTAAAGACAAACAAAAGCACATACTCATTACTCAATAAGGATTAAACATATGTATAAACTATTTTATCAATTATTCTTTTATATAAAACCCATAATTTAGTCATTTATATTAAATTGCAAGTATTTATATCTTGTTTTCTTATAATTTTATATTATATTAATTTTTCATTTTCCATTTTATTCTAAATGTAAGCTTATTATTATTGTTAATGAACATTGTTATATTTTATTAAAATTTAAATTAACCTAAGTATTATGAAATAGTATTTGATTTGGACTTTATGTGTACTTTGATTTTTTTTCAGTAAAAGAAAATATCTTGGCCAATGTAGTTTTATATGAAGTTTGAAACCACTTATAAGATAAAACAAACTTGATCCACACACTCGACATTCTAGGTAAATACCACATAAATTTTTTATTCTCCTTGGCACACATATAATCAGATGAGGTTCAGTGCTCATTTGGCAAATTAGACAAATCAATATGTTTCAATTTAAAATGTGTGGTTAAGATTAAGACAGACGATCTCAATCAATTTAAAATTAATAATTTCAAAAACAACAAAAAATCAGCCAAACTCTATAACAAATGGGCCCTAAGTTTAGGAACTCTTCAACTTTTTTCCTAAATGCCCCCCCTCAACCCCAAAGTGATATGCAAAACCCAGTAATTGACAATTTGACATCTCACTAGGTCTCCAAGTCATTGAGTCAGCCAGCCAGGTATCATGCTCCATCTGGTAATGACATCTAACCTGCTCCCCAAAACTCTTGAGTATCATTCCACAAGTAATATAAATGAGGTCCTTTACTATTGTCCAAAGTCCTCAATCTATAAACCCTTAACAAAGAAAAAATAAACTAAAATCATAATTTCACCACAAACTTGAAGGAGTTTCATATTTTTACAACATCTCTAACATTAGTCAACATAAAATAGCTAAAAGAGAAATAAAAGTGAAACTTCCACCAAGACATTTATCACAAGAATGTAGAAAGAAAAATACTAGTAAAGTACTCTCTAATACACTCTTTATTGCGGAAATTTATTAGAAATCACAAATTTTAATGGATTCAACTTCTCATTTAATGACTCTCCAAATTTTATAGTTTTCAATAAATCACAAGTTACAACCAATAGTGGAATGTGTGTTAAAAAGAGTAAGCACTCTAGTAGCAATATGTGGTTGTTGATCATATTCTAAACAGCACAGGTGTATCACAAGTGGAAATTCCAATATAAAGTGTGACAAACATAACAAACCTGGAATAGAACGATAAAACGCATCTTTTGAATGGTCCAAGTTATGCATAAGGTAAGCAGCCTGTCCAGAGTAGGCTAAAAGAAGGCAAGGAAACACTAGCAGAGTAAATGCAATCTGTACAGAAGAGACTGGAAAGTGTGCAAGGTCAGCAAAAAGAGCCTCTGTCCCTGAAATAAATCATCACAATTCACAAATCAGTACCAAAGTTCAAAACAAGTATCCACTTCACTTAAATTAACATTTCTGAAATACAAGGAGGAATTCAACAGTTATAAAAGTGGAAGATACCTGTTATGCTGAGCAAAATGCCCCCAAGGGAAAGCCAACCATCTTTACCTTCTCGATGTAGATAGCGGTATATATACAGTGGTGAAAAAGCTTTTAGAACACTGCTGCCATATTTATAGATGTTGAATATGCCTATACCTCCAATTAGGAGAAACCAAAGTAGGACAATTGGAGCAAAGAGCCAACCAACTCTATCTGTACCATAATGTTGCATGCTGAATAACCCTACTAATATTACAACAGCAACCAGCACAACTACTCCTGTAACACAGGAAAAAAAGAAAAGAGGGGAAAAAAAAACTTTTCAAGACTAAGAACATAAAATAGATGAAGTTGAAAATGTAATACTTGATACATATAATGGTACAAATAGAAGAAAAATGTAATGTTACGTTACAGGTGTAGGACTGTACCGTTACTAAAATCAGCATGATTCACCTTGATGCCCCCAACAGCAGATAAAACTACAACAGAAGATCTTGTAATGAATATATTGAATTCGCTGGAAATGTATTTAAGATGATACTAAAGCAAAAAAAAAAAAAAATTGAAGCTGATTTATTTATCTGGAGTCTTATGCAATACAACATAAATGAAGCTAATAAGGAGATGAACCACATGAAATTAATTTCTAAATCATCCATTCTTAAAGGGGAAGAAAGAAAACAAGCTTTACAATTAATGTACTAAGATCTTGTATTTAGGCCATTCCCAAGCTTCATTTAAATACATCTCTTGCTAACTCATTTTGGACCAAGTAATCTATATATATAAGGCCATTCAAAATACTTCCAGTTTCAGATTATATTCTAATTGCTGTCCCTTTTTCTCACCTCATAAAATGATTTTATAATTTCCAAGCACAGATTGGTAAATTTGCACATTTTGACATATAAAATACAGAAGCATTTAAATAGGTTGACAGATATAGTACATGAGAAAGTTCAGTAGTTTACATTTACAGAAACTTAACAAATAAGTAGAAATGAGAAGATCAGCTTCAGACGGAAGCCATACCAGATATAGCTGGGGTAAGAATACCATCTCCAATCACCATGCAGGTACCAACAAGGGCAAGCATAAGAATGATATTTTTCATATAAGGTGTTTCCTCTAACCATCTCTTGGTTTTTGCAGCAAATGACTTCTCATGGATGGTAGACCGACTATATGTTGTTAGCTCTTCATCAGTACGATGCTGATTGGGAATGGTTCTGATGTTTGCATGTCGACAGAGCAAGGAATAAAGAGCCAATGTTCCACCTGCTCCATAGATGTAAGTTTAGTAAAACAAAAGTGTCAACAGATACATCTGTTGTCTATTATGCCATATGTGAGCTATTAAAGAAATTCACTAAGATTCTTAATTGAAAAGCGAGCTTTCTCATAAAACATTAGATATGATCCACTCTAGACTAAACTAGTACCTGATAGTGATATACCAACAAGATATCGTAATTGTGAATAACATTCTGTAACTAATCCAGGAAAGGCATAAAGGAAGGGAAGATTTTCGGCTATTAAGATATCCATCCCTTTTCAGATTTGGATCTGTCAGGGATTATCATACAAGATGAAAATCTTTTCTATACAGATGCATTTTTTAGGAATGTTATTCGTAGAACGTATCATTCAGATAGAGAAGGGAGCTGATTATCACACCACTAGATCATCACTTAGGATTCTTAAGTCCAACCATAAATATATTAATTACCAAAGTCAAGCAAATACCTTGGCCATTGTCATTTGCTCTTAATACAATAAGAACATATTTGAGCAGTGGCACCAGAGTAAGAGAGTATATAATCAAAGAAAGAGCTCCAATCACTTCCTCCTGATTGTTAATTTTTTGAGGAAATGTATTATAGAAAACGTATAAGGGGGAAGTTCCCAAATCTCCATAAACTACGCCAAGACTCTGATATGCAAGCCGCAGAAGCAACAGTGTAGAAAGTTTCTGAAAAAATCAAACCAACAACAAGGAATTATGCATCAAATTCAATAGCTACCATATTATCTTTCGAAACTGTATAAGAGAATTAGAGAATGACGAAATCCTGGTTGAAAGTTCAACTAATAATCACTTAACTGACATGTAAAAGTGTGGATTTCTTAGTCTACTCTGCATTTAGAATGTACTTGAATTTCTTGTTAAGTATTTAAATTTAAAATGAGATTGTCAGTTTCAAATCCATGCTCCAGAATGTAATTTAGAGTGAAAGGTCTTTCTTGTGCAAATAAAGTACAACTTCTGTAAAAATATAAAACCATTGAAGTGCATCTAAAAGATTGAATTTAAAGGAGAGTCGGTTCTTAACTTGGCTTGAGAGCCTTTGTCACCAAGTGGTCAGAAGTCTAATCCTTGCTGCTCCACTGCAGCTCCACCACCAAATTGCTTAAGCTTCAATACCATGTCAAGGACCAACTCACTCCCTAAAAGCTTAAGCTTAGATGGAAGCCCAGGAATGGTTTTATATATACACATTTTCTCATTCAATAGCTCTAAAGCCTAAAGCAAATATATGGGAATTGGCTATGATACAGGTATGTTGTAATTTTAAGATTGTTGTTTCCTTAAGATCTTTAGGTATTTATACAGGTAGTACCTTATCAAGGACCAGCTATCCTAAAATCTTCTGGTACCAAAGCCTATATAACAAAGTGGTTAGGAGTTTGATTTTTGTCAACCTACTTCTTTATGATTAAGCTGAATTTCAGCTCAACGTAGAGTAGGCCTGTGAATTCTCCATACTCCAAGTTCAAATGGTTCTCATTAAAGGACTTTTGTTAAAGATATAAAACCATTCACAATTTCGGTTGCTTCTATCTAAGCTCAAACGTTTTGGAGACTTGGTCCTGGACTAATGTTAAAAGGTTCAGATATCAAGTACTGGAAAATAGTTGACGCGAAAAAAGGGGCAAATCAAAATTGTAGATTCCACACTCATAATTCTAAGCATGTATTGAGCACTGAATGCCTTGTTATTCAATATAAAAATATGATATCTACATTAATCAGAATTTCTTTTTAATTGAATATGTTATTGATAAATTGCAGTCTCCTAAATAAACAAAACCGAATTCATCAAGAGAAAGCATGTTAAGGGGATTTGCATCATACTTTTTCTCTGTACATATTTTTTAGCCTTTCAGCTTCTTCATCCATTGGCTGGTCAATCCTCTGTTCCAAAACCCACATATCGCCTCTGGTATCATCGTCTTCATCAAACCCAGTTGAAGCCATTTAGTGCTCAGTTCAATACTTCTGCAGTTACTCTACCCTTGAAAAAAGGAAACACAGGTAACAAAATGTGCAATTTTGTAGTTACCAAAACACACACAAAAGTTGAATGTAAACTACTAAACTCTTACGAAATTCATGCCTACTCGAACCAAGGATCCAAACTAACATATAAAATCTGGAAAGGCAAGCAAAGTTGAATATTTCAATGATTGGTTCCATCACCAACCATTCCCATCTTTGAAGGAAAAAAAAAATTGGCAAACCCAATTTATAGAATCAACATATAATCTACAAGGCTACTCTGCCCTAGCCTTAACAAACTGAAGCAAAAGCTTATTTAAACCGACTACAGACATAAGAAGAATATAACTAACATCACCAAAAGCCTTCAAGGACCAAACTTAGATGCAGTTCCATAAGTGCTTTTAATGTTGTTTTCCAATCAAAATAGGACTAGGTAATCCATATAGTTAAGGTTTGCATTACCAAGGTGAAACTCGAATTCTCATTGGAGAAACACAGCCAAAAGTACCTAATTATGATACCACACCTAAGTTTTGTCCTCTACTGTTTTTCAGCCAAACTCATACAAAACAATGATTCAAAATCAAATAAGTTAAGGAAAATGTTCAACTCATAAATCATAATAATCTCAAATTCAAAATTGAAAACCAGAATTGCAAATTCAAGAATTGCACAAGCTGAAAAGTAAAAACCAATCCACACCTCACCTCAACTGTCACAAAATCTGGTACTTGTCACCCAAAGAAGGGTATTCAGAAAGAATCAGTATTATTATCAGATTGGTGTCAGCCACAGAACCAAAAACCAAACTCAGGTTCATCAGGTATCTAAACATGAACAACACAAGACAGTTCCACTTCGTGGGGAAGAGAATACCAAAAGGGTAACGTTAAGGCTGAACACTGTCAGTGTCTTATATAACAGACAAAAAATCACTGACCAAGAGAGAGAGAAATAACATGCTACACACACACACAGAGGGTGGGACCCGTGCATGCAGTCCCTTATTTTTGTTTCTTTGCATTGTTTATATTATTTGAATGCATTATTGCAATTTTTGGTACTCTTATTCGCTAAAATGAAAAGGACTTGGATCGATGGCTGCGATAAGTTCGATTCCAACCTGGTATTTTTCATCATTGTTTATCATATCTTTTAATTTCGTGACGCCTAATGACCAAGAACATAAGTTAGTGCTGTCTGATGAACATTGTAGCATGTCAAAGATGTATATGATATTCTAAGTGTTATTGTCGTTACACCGTGGTTATTGTTATTTCATCTAAACTAAATAGTTTTTTTTATATATTTTTATGTACCGTAAAAACATTTATAATAACAATAGCAGTGTTATTAAAACCGGTCCGGTGATTGACCCGATCAAGGTAGTGGGTCAGTGGTCCAACCAGTGAGTCAGTAATTGGCCCGGTTTGATCCGGTATATATTAAAAATTTAAATATATATATGTATCTATTATATATAAGTATATAACTAACATTATTTAAATAAAATAAACTCATTTATACTCTAAAATTCAAAATAACAATTGATAATAATATAAAATTTTAAAAAAATAAAAAAATTCCAAAAAAAAGCAAACCGGACCGGTTGGACCAGCCGGATTTGACCGGGTCGCTTACATAAATGGTCCAATTACAAACCCGGAACGGTTAATCTACCGGGTCCCGGTCCGACCGGATTTTATAACTCTGAACAATAGATTAAAAACTATTCTTATATGATTTTTAAAATAATTATTATGAAAGTTAATAAATTTATTATAAAATCAGAAGAAATTAATTAAGTAAAATTAAATAAATTAATATAAAATAATAACGGCATATGCTTTCATTGCTTTGTATAAGATGCTCGATCCGATGTCAAGTCTCCAATCATGCAGATGGTACAAGGTAAACACACCATTAAAGCAGGTTCGAGAACGACATAACATGTTAAATAATATTTTTTAATACATAACTTGAAATTAGAATTTCTTTTTCATTAAAAATATTTTTTGCTTCGTTAAAAAATAAAAATAGAATAGTTGACCAACATGGTTTATTATTAGTTTTGGACCGATTCTCTGTTACTAACTAACTTTTTGGATTAAATGAACTTAATATTTGATCTATTGACTTTATCAATCTATAATCTAATTGGCTTTTTTTTTTATCAATGACTGATATAATATATTAAAAAAAGAGGAGTTACAACAATTATTTTATTAAACTTCATTAGGAAAATAATAATAATAATAACATTAATTTAGATGTGTCGCAAAAATAATTATATATAATACAGAGCAATTATTCTCATAATCTTAATCTCATTGCATTAACTACTTAACCATTACTTTTCGGCAGGGATTTATTTATTTATTTATTAGTGGCTCAATCATTTACTTAGTTAAAACACAAGAAATGTTTGTAAAAGAAAATTTGCATACTCTTTATAATTGAGAGAATTTACATTAATTTTGTTAAATAATAAAAAGAAATCAACGAACGTTTCTGAGTAAAATTAGACTCTCTTTTTAAAGTTGGAAAGATATATCCTCGTTAAGAGTAGTCAGTCAAGTCTTTTATCATTCATGACTCATCAACAAAAATCAATTAATATTTTACATCTATAATATAATAACTACAAATAATAAAAAAAAAAATAGGAAAGAGATAACTCGTATTAGTGGATCTCACGTAGGTAAATATCACTCAATAACAAAAAAATATTCAAATGAATGTATTAGTTATAAGCAAATAAGCACTTCTTTGATAAACCAAATTAACAAGTCCAACTTCAGAAACTAAAAAGTAATAATTTAAGAGTACTCTATAATACAAAATTATTTTATTTTAATTTAAATTTACCTTTCAGCATAGAGACGTTTACTTAATATTGCATTAATAATAATAATAATAATAATAATAATAATAATAATAATAATAATAATAATAATAATAATAATAATAATATAACAATAATAATACAAGGTCAAGGAGACATTTGAATAGGAAAAATTAAATCATTAGTGAGTCAATTTCAAAGTTTGAAATAAATCGAGTTCAAACTATTGTAAAAATAAACGAGTTCAAATTAAAGTTCAACTATTTGCTTTGAGTTATTTTATTAATATAATTATTAACTATTATAAAATATCACTTGTTTAAAATATGGTATTTGATTTATATATATAAGTAAAATTGGCTATATATAAAATACTATATTTATTAAATATAAATATAATGAACTAAAACAATATGATTAAATTATATTTTCACTAAATATAACATATGTAATATATATTATGTTGTTGATTTAATGTAAACTACATACTAATAATATTGTTTAGAACCAAAAAAAATATTAAAACTGCATATTATTAGGAAAAATATTTCTTAACATATTAAACTATTTTTATATTAAATAAATTAGTGCAGCCCACTAGTATTTTTCTTAGTTCCTGTAAAGTAAGCATACTATGTTCCTTTCAAAAATACTTATTTAGCAATTTTATCAATATAATTAGGCATTGTAATGGGGGCAGGGCAGGTTTAGTTTTCTCACTCCTCGCCCTCGATTTTTGTTGGGATTCAAAATTAGACTCATTTTGGCTTTCGCTTAAGGATTGGGTTTCTTCACTTGGCCCTACATTATATCTTTTTTTTTTATTCATAAAAATGGAAAAAAAAAAACGGCGAAAAATTTGTATTTAGAATAAATCTATTACAATATGCTAAATTGAAATTTCAACTAAAAAATATTTGATATCATTCATTTTTTAATAGCTAAAAAAAATAATAATTATAACACTTTATTTATCAAAATTGAAATTTAAATGCTTAACAACATATTAAGTAAAAATGATTTTGTTTCATTTATTTTTTGAGCTCAACATAGAATTAAGTAAAAATTATCCACAATTCTAAAAAAAACAATAATTTCATGCATAAATTAAGTATTGATCCATTAAAATTATAAAATTATCATAATAATTTAAAATATTTATTATATCATAATAACAATGAAATTGAGACTAGGATAGGACCAACATACTTGATTTTATCCTCAAATCTGACTTTCTCAATAAAAAAAACTCAATCTCAATCCTAATTAATTTAGTTTTTTTCCATCAAAATCGAAATGGAGTTGGATCAATTCCATGGGAACGGGTAGAGTTGCCATGCATAAGTACAATTGAGACATTTGTAGGACAAAGCTGCAGTTTTACATGAATGACGTATTAGTGTACTATTTATGATTATTGAAGGATGAATCTTGAATGTATTTATAACAATAGTCTTTGTACATTGAATGATAAATTTTAAGTACTTGTTTTTTATACTCTAAAGTAAGTAAAGATAAAGTAATTTCAGTTATCAAGTATAACTTACTCTATCTTTTAAAATAAGTTTCTCGTTATTCGTTAATATTTGTAACGAATTCATAATTAGTTATGTATACATAATAATTATTTGTTTTATCATCGACCAAAATTACTTACTTTATCCATATTTGAATTAAAGTTAAACAAGCTTTATATAAATTCTAATGCATATTTCTGATTTTTAAGGCACAAAATAAAATAGAAAAAAGAATTTGCTAATATGAGAATAAAATACTTCGTTTTTTTTATCATTAAATAGAACAAAAACACGGTAAAAAAAAATAGAATAAAAAAACTTCTAGGTCTCTTTAACCGCAATTTTTTTAATGAAAAGTTTATGTGAGTTAAGTATTAGAGATTCATTAGAATCAAATGCATAACTCACCTCAAGGCTCCATAAGAATTTATAAAGTTACTTACAAATTACTCATCAATAAAATTCTCACATCAATGATGAAAATTTAGCTCCATTCTCCTTATCCTGAGATATGAGTTTGTTTCTTAATCAATATTTGTTGGCTCTCTAACCGCAATCTAATCATACACAAAGTAACGGATAAAAGAATCATGCACAAAGAGAAAAAAAATACTCACTTTAAAAGCGTTATATCCTTAAGTTTTTATGTTCGTGATCATTATATCAATTTCATTTGATCGAGTGGAGCAAGACACATTTGACAAGTCACACATTTGAACCCCACTTGTCTCTTTGGGGTGAGATAAATGTAAGACTACAAGTGTTCTTTGAGCCTAGAGGTTTTCCCTGCCTTGAACTACGACGTCATTTCCTCTCCCTAAATTTTTCTTTATCAAAAAAAAGAAAAAAAAATGTAGATATATGTCAATATTAAAAATTTAATTCAGCCTTCAGTGTTCACTCCCCCTAAGCAATAGGTGTCATATGCTTCTTAATGAGTGAGTCCCTTCCCACCTTCTAGGTGTCATATGCTTCTTAATGAGTGCCAAAATTATATCTTTCTAGAATTTTCTTACGTCTCCCAAAAAACTTTCTCTATCACCAAATATTGCCCTGCCTCTATTCCAATCATGAAACTTCAATGTGCGATTAATCCAAAAAGCCGTACATCACTTAACATTATTGCCCTTGTGCCCTTGTCCGTTAATGAAACATCAATTATATCAATCCAAGTGTAATGGAGGGGGCAAAAAATAACCACAGTTACACAACACTTTTGACTTTAATTTGATGATAATCATTCAATTAGTTACTGATTAAACTCCCTGATTACTGTAAATATCATCATGATACCCAAGCTTATATTTACCACCATTTGGTGATATCCCACAAGATTATGGAGGGGGCAGAAAAAATCATCGCTACACCACTCTTTTGACTTTGACGATAATCATTCAATTATTTACTTGAATAAACCTAATCACTTGAAATATCATCAATCATCATGGTACCCAAGCTTATCTTTACCACCATTTTGTGGCATGGATATCCAACAAGATTGTTAAGTTGCCATTCTTTACTGTGGAGCCTAAAATGAGGGAACTTCTGTAAATATTACATTTATACTCAAACTAAACATTACATCTCACCAGTTACAATGATACAATGTGTTAATATCATTAGTATTCACTAAGGTTACATTATGTACTAATTGTGAAGAAACTTACATTTTCCGTTGCCAACACAAGAAAAAAGAAATAAAGAAGCAAGCTAGGATCTTGTCATTACTAAAATTGGAGATTTGGAGTCAAGGGTATATTACAAATTTTTCACAATTTCAGAAAATTCAGTATGTGGAAAGCTACACTACATTGCAGTGGCATATAGGCAATTCAAACAGCAACTGGTGAGGGAGTTGAAGGAGGGACCCAATTTTCAGCAGGAATTTCAACAAACTCGGACAGGAGAGCTCGGAATTCATCTCCAGACATTGTCTCTGTCTCCAATAGAATTTCCACAATCTTGTCGATCGCCTCGCGGTTGCTCCTTATTTGGCTCAATGCAATTTTATATGCTTCATCTGAAATTCTCTTGACAGCAGCATCAATGTCTTCAGCAAGCTTTTCTGACATTGAGTTTCTTGCCATCATTCTCATGATAACATCACTTTGAGCTGATGAGTCCACGAGTGACCAAGGACCAATATCAGACATTCCAAATGTGGTTACCATCTGCAAGAGTATCATTTACATTTATTAGAAGCAGAGGTGTGGCAAAGTTGTAATCAGAAGGGCAAGGTAGGAAAATAAGAAAGACTCTTTTGACAATGAGTATTAAAAATTCATCCTTCAAAATTGAAAAAAAAAAAAAAATTCTTTCAGTTAAAGACAAAAATTTCTAGGTTGAACTTTGAAGCATTAAAGAAATCTTTTGACATGACCTCTTTTCAGCTCTCATCAATTAATTAGAACTAAAATATAAAATTCTGAATGCACTGGTAAAATTTATCCCAATTCAGATTACATTACCAATTCTGTAGAGTCTAAATCACTGCTAGCATTCATCCCAACCAAAAGCAGAATAGAAAGAAAGAGAACAAGAGAAATGTGATACATCACAACAGAAAATAAAGTCATGAAGACCAACCTGCTTGGCCAAACTGGTTATTTGCTGCAAATCACCAACTGCTCCAGTTGTAACCTCGGACTCACCAAAAATAACTTCCTCTGCTGCTCTGCCACCTAGTCCACCAACAATTCTTGCAAAGAGTTGTTGTTTAGAGATCAGAGTTGGGTCATCAGCAGGAATGAACCAAGTAAGACCATGAGCTTGCCCGCGAGGAACTAAGGTTACTTTTTGTACAGGATCATGACCAGGAGTCAAAGTTCTGCAAGTACAGATAGATATTTAAGAACAATTTTTTGGAATTGTTTGCAAAAACAGCTTCTGAATGAGAACCATTGTTTTTTCTGGATTATTACTTTTATATACAAGTGTAACGTGAATTTATATAGGCAATAACACCTTGCTTCCATTGCAATCATACACATTAACTCAAAAGACAAAACTACACCCTGATTTTTGGCTTACCCACAAATAGCATGCCCAACTTCATGATATGCCACTAAGCTTTTGCTCTTTCCATCTGTCATCACGGTTCCTTCCATTCCAGCCACAATCCTATCAATAGAATCATCGATCTCTTTGGAAGAAATTACCGTCTTTCCACGCCGACCAGCTAATATAGCAGCTTCATTCAGCAGGTTTGCCAGATCTGCTCCACTAAAACCAGGTGTTCTCATAGCAATTACCTCAAGTGAAACATCAGCTTCAAACTTTTTATTGCTACCATGAACCTTTAAAATTTCAGTCCTTCCCCGTATATCTGGAACATCAACCGTTACCTGCAAAAGCACTATGTTCAACGATTTGCTTGTTAATAAACACATTCAGCATTTGCTAATATAATCTTACCTGTCTATCAAATCGTCCTGGCCTTAACAATGCAGAATCAAGAATGTCAACCCTGTTAGTAGCTGCAATGACAATGATACTGGTATTACCCTCAAATCCATCCATTTCTGTCAAAAGTTGATTGAGGGTCTGTTCTCTTTCATCATTCCCTCCACCAATTCCAGTACCTCTTTGCCTTCCAACAGCATCAATTTCATCAACAAAAACAATGCATGGAGCATTCTCTTTGGCCTTCCTGAATAAATCACGGACTCGAGAAGCACCAACACCAACAAACATTTCTACAAACTCAGAACCTGAGATTGAGAAAAATGGGACACCTGCTTCACCTGCAATAGCCTTTGCTAAAAGTGTCTTCCCAGTTCCAGGAGGGCCAACAAGAAGAACACCCTTTGGTATGCGAGCCCCAACAGCAGTGAACCTCTCAGGCTTCTTCAGAAATTCCACCACCTCCATAAAATCCTGCTTGGCTTCATCCACTCCAGCAACATCATCAAATGTCACTCCAGTATTAGGCTCCATTTGAAACTTGGCTTTAGATTGAGCAAAAGCAAGAGGAAAGCCCCCACTGGGGCCTCCCATCCCTCCTGATGATCGTCCCGAGAGAAGGAACAATCCTCCAATCAAAATCAGAGGGAAAGCCAGGTTCCCAATCAGGTTAGCTAATGGAGAACCTGTCTCTTCTTGGCCATTATGAGCTGCAAAATCAATGTTCTTTTCCCTGAATTTCTGAAGAAGCTCTTGGCTAAGTCCAGGAAGTTGAACACGCACTCGCTGCACTCTATTACCCAACTCAGGAGAAACAGCCTCCACAACAGCCGTGGTTCCATTCTCAAACAGATCCACTTTTTTAACTCTACCCTTATCCAAATACTCAAGAAATCTAGAATAAGACATTCTGGAGGAGGAAGATCCTTGTTCATCAGCATAAGCTTTCCCACCTCCTAATAATACAGGTAAGCCAACTCCCACATTCAACAATTTCAGAAATCCTCTTCTCCCTTCATGCTTCCTTTGATCCAAGGATGCCTTTACGCATATTGTCTTTGACTCCTTACTCAGTGCTGAAAGCCTATGATATGAGAAGAGATATCTTCCATTGACGACATTGCCAATTTTATTACTCTGTATGGATAAACCACTCCCAAAAACACATGCCAATGGTGCTGCCATCCGTATCAAGAAGAGTACCTAAAATATCAATTATTAGACACTGATTATTTCAATGATTAGCAGGAAAAGGCATATTGCATAAATACCATATGTGATTGTCAAGTAATGTCTTCTTACAAAACATCAGCACAGTAACTTCAGTACGCACACACAAAAACAAAAACAAAAACTCGTACATAAATTTTGCCCTTGGGAAATTCTGGATATTAAAAGTAACAAGTTATTGAAGAAAAAAAAGTAGAACGATCAGATGGACAGATCATGCAAGAAGCCAATTTCAGATCTCAGAGTACAACATTTGATATGAATATACTCATAAGAGTAAGATATACAACATGTTTAAAATTACCTCCTAAACTATAAATTCTTTGCTTTTCTCCTTTCCTAGTGAATCAAAGCATATGTACTTAACTACTTATTAAATTTAATCTAATGGTATGCAGTAACTTAAACCATATTAGTCTGTGTCAATTATTCTTCCATCAAACCATTCAACAGGAGAAGTGCGTGATAATTTAACAAGCAAATAACATAAAATAAAATATATCAACAAGAACCAAGTATGATAGTAGTACATACGTACAAGAACAACTAAGCAATTGGGACAAGCTTTTTCTGACAAATTCTGAAACTGTAAGCTGTCTCAGTTCAATTGGTGGAAAGATTTAAGTTCAAATATGAACACTTTGACTCAAAGGGTCCACCATTGACAATTCCAACAATCAAATTATTAACAAAAAATAAATAAAATAACAAAACTAAGAAGTAAATAAAATTGATAATTAAGGTTGAAAACAAGAAGAACCCAACACTACAAAATATGGCATAGACCCATGAAAAGTGGAGGGCAGAAGAAGAACCCACATACCTCAAAACAAAGAATCTGAGAGAGAGTATGATGGAAGTGAAAGAGAAGTGAGATAGTCGAAGAAGCTATTCGGTGCAAGAAACGTGTTTCGGTTTGGGACAGCAGCGTGTAACGAAAGAGAAGTGGGATGTCACTGGGAAATGCGTTTTTTTTTTTAAACTAGATCTTGTAATTTAGACACAATTTCCTTTCTTTACTATAAAAATTACTTATTTGATCAAAAAATATTAAATGCGATGACAATTTACATGTGTACAATGTCTTTTCACGTTATTTTGGACTAAATTATTACTTTTTTTAATGTATTGATTTTCAAAGTAATAAACATAATGATTATATATCGATGAACTTTTCTTCTAAAAATTTTCCACCAAAATGTATATATTTACTGACAAATTGATGTCTAACAAATATTACTAATTGACAAACTAGTTGCATCACATTTTCACTGTGCTCCTATCGTGTCGCTCTGGCTTTTAGCTGCGTTCTCACAAGCGACCACCAGCCAAAAGCGCAATCAGTGCCAAGAAGGATGTGCATTGCATTCGCATTTTGATTTTAGGTGGTGAGGATGGTGTCACGTTTTAGTCGAGTGACAATCCTCCACTTTTTCGCAAGTGGGCACCGGAAGAAATGCAATTGATACTGGGAATGGTGTGCGTTGAGGCAACAAGGAGAGAGGAGTGGAGTTGACTTTCAGAAAATGAAACGTTCAAGAAAGGATTTTTTGTGATGTTTTATACTTTTCAATTTAATGACAATTTCGTATGTGCTTGTTATACACTTGTTTTGCCACGTATACCAATTTGAACCAGGTAGACAGCCGTTAAAGGAGATGGAAGAATTTTAATAATTGGACCAAATTGTCATGACATTTAATATTTGTGAATTGAGTAGGTAATTTTCATAACACATGACAAAATTGCAAGCAAGTGTAAACTACAGGGACTAAATTCGACATTTATCCTTTTTTTTCAAGGCAAATGTGTTTATTGCTTGCTCCAACTCTAATAAGATTTTTATTTTGGGAGATTTTGGATTTTTTTCACAACAAAATTTATTTAATACGTAGGAGCACTATTTTTTGCATTGCTAAACAAATACTTAATTAAATTGCCAATCTTTTAATGAATTTTAAATATATGAACAAGATTTTAAAGGAAGGTATATAACTTAACTTTAACTATATATATATATATACATTAATCGTTTTATGTAGTTTTTTAAATACTTTTGACCATGTTGGAAAGAAAATAGATTTACTTAATTTTAATTTTAAATTAATTTATAATTATATAAAATTAAACTAAGATAAATTGATCCAAGTGGAACTGGACATAAATTTCTTAAAGAAAGTTTTTGGATTTAAGACTTGTGATTGAAAAAAAAATGATTGAGCGGGAGACCTAATTAAAGTGATTATTGTGAATTGATAAATACTTTTATCAATATAATGATAAAAAAATATTACATCAAATATGATTTCTCCCCAATAGGTAATATTATGTATAAATTCTTGCTTTTTCATCAAATGACAATATTAATTATTATTTTTCAATTAATTGGTCTTCTTAAATTTGAAATTATAATGCTTTATTTAAAATATATTATAATTTTTAGTTGTAAATCAACAACACACCTGTTAGCTGATGGTTAGGTCTTGTTGTAATGAAAGAAGTTCTTTCTTCACCTACTACACTTTTGATAACATGTAAAAGTACAAGGAGCAAGTTCTATCCTCATCTACTACACTTTTGAAAACATTTTCTCCTTCACATGTCATATCATTCTTTTTTAGGGAATAAACTCAATTCATATCATTGATCATCTGATTCTCAATACAAAGGAGCATGTAATAAAAAATCTGGTTGCTAGCATAGAATTGTGTCACCCTAACTAAAGAATGAGCAACACAATTTACTTGCCTCCTAGTCAAACATATCTTTATGTTTCTAAAGTAAGTAGAAAGTCTATCCGTGCACAAACTAATAATAGCACCTACTTCTGATTGTGTTGTACAATGAGAATCATAACTATCAACCACAGCTTTAATTACAATCGGATTCAAAAATAATTAACCTGATGGAAGCCTAAGTCACAAACCCAACTCATGGCCTCGCAAAGAGCCATTGCTTCCGCTTCAACAGGCTGCAAAATACCTTCAAAATATGTGGTCCTGGCTAAGATGAACTAACCCAACTCGTCTCGGAAGCACATGCCAAGACCAACACAATGCTGATTGACCAACATAAAGGCATCTAGATTGCACTTTACCACACCAGGAGGTGGTTTTTGCCAATGCTGGACCGAGGGAATGATCCTGGAGGGACCACTCCTTCTACTCCTAGTTGCTGCCCAATTTGAAAGTGAGTCCTTAGCCAAATGCACCACGACCAAGTAGGGTTTATCCACATCCTCTCATACTTTGTCATTCCGTCTAGATCTCCACCATACTGCCCAAAACAACATATATATAGCTACTTTGTTCAACACATCTTTGGGAAGACTTTGGACAAGTTTAAAAATCAGATCAGTAAAACTATTAGAAATTTGCATGAGTTTGAATAATTTCCCACAAACCAGCTTCTTCCCATACATAAATGGTTTTTACACAACCCACAAAGCGCAATGCGCGCCATTCATTTTCCAGACCATTAACACAAAAAGGACAAATACCTGGGCAAGAAACAAAGACAACAAATTTTGTCTTGTGGACAGGCAGCCCCAAGCAGCTCTCCACAAAAAGACCTTAACTTTGTGGGTGATACACATCTTCCAAATACCATTCCAGTTCCTCACCAATCTGATATAGGGATTGTGAAAGACCGCTTCCATGGCATATGGTTTGCTTCTTACTTAGCTAGCTTCCACACTTCCATCGGGCTACGCACCAACTCATTGTAATCTCTCTGCTAGAAAATCTGAGCATCCCTTTGCATGTTCCAAGAACCTGTCTCACCATGAATAAGGTTAGACTTGAGAAGCTAGCTTGGATAATCCGTCAGACAAAACTTTGATTATGACCTAGACATGTCATATCACTTAGATCGAAGAACTAATTTGCTCATATGAAACTTGGGACCAAAATTACATAATTGTAATATTGGGGGATTAAAATTATTATTAAACCTTATTATTCTTAAAGGGAAAAAACCTACGTGATTAAGAAGACTGAAATTAGGTTATATATTAAGGATTTAATGTACAATATAATCGATTATGTTGCTCTTGAAATTAAGTTATTTTTGCATAATTCCAAGCTCGTCTCTGTACAACTTGCATTCTCTTCTCACACTTTCACTCTCTTCTTCCTTTCTCTCCCCCTCTATTTCCACTCTACCATACTCAAGTTGGAAGAACAATCGTTAGAATATGAATGTTGAGGAGAAAAAAATAATTCTAAACATTAAGATAGTGGTTGACCAATTTGTATAAATCTTCTCTTAAATCAAAAAGAAAATTTGCACTAAACCTAATTTTACAAAAAAACCTAGAAAAAACTTATATTATTGAAGAAAATATATAAAATAAAGTTTTTTTACAATGACAAACTTAACTCATTTCATTAATAATAATAAAATTTTAAACAAATTACTTTTGAGAACTTATTTTTCTCCTTTTCTATTTCTTAACTAAAAAAATTGACATATAAATTTAAAGCATATTATTTATGAAAATATTAAAAATCAAATAATTATTAGTCAAATGTTTTTTAAAAATATTTAAATAATAAATAGTATAATTTTAAAAATCTTATATAATTTTAAGAAAACTAATTACATAAATATAAGTAATTTTGTTTAAATACAAATGTTATCTAACAAGCACCAAATATTAGATAAAATTAAAACTTATTCTACACTTAATCTTATCGTATTCTACTCTATCATATCCTTATATCTGATTTTATTTTATCTTATTTTAATCATCAAACCAACTGGACCCTTTCAAATTTCAATACACTTTGGTTAAACTTCTTTTTTTTTTTTTTCTGCTGAATGACACTTTGATTAAACTCATGTTCACTTGTTTGCAAGAAATTATTATTTTTATTATTTTTTGTAAAAGTAGCACATCTTTAATTTAATTTATCTTTTTTAAAAAACATACTTTTAATCTTTATATGTAAAAAAATAATATTATGCTAATTTTAAGTTGAACCAAAAGGCATTACATTAATATTATTATTAATCCCTCGACAATTTAACTCAATGACACAAATTTATCTAAAAATATAGGGTTATTATCATGATATTTTTAAATCTGGAACTGATGATAAAACCTTTTAACCTTACCCGACCCAACGAAGGTTATATATCAATAATACACGGTGCCATCTTTTCTAGGGCTGGCAGCACTGTAACCTCACACCTCTCCAAAATCCGTTCCCTCTTTCTTTCAAACCTTATTTTTTTCTTCCAACAAATCGGCTATGGCGACGACGTCAGTGTTGCCGGCGAACCGGCGGCGTGCGGTGGCGAACCCCGCCGAGGAGATGGACTTCGAGACGACGGAGGGCGTGAAGGCCATCGCGAGCTTCGAGGAGATGGGGATCAAGGACGATCTGCTCCGCGGAATCTACCAGTACGGCTTCGAGAAGCCCTCAGCCATTCAGCAGCGGGCCGTGACTCCCATCATTCAGGGCCGTGATGTCATCGCCCAGGCCCAATCCGGAACGGGCAAAACCTCCATGATTGCTCTCACCGTTTGCCAGGTCGTTGATACCTCCGTCAGAGAGTGAGTGCCCCCTTCCTTCGGTTTTATTTGCGTTCTGTTTTGTTGGATGATATTTCTAGGTTAGGGTTTTGCGACGAATTGGTGTGGATTTGAGAAGCCCGGGGCCCTAGGATTTAAGTTGCCGTCGCGGTTTCGTTGTGTTTCTTTTCTATGTTTCTGGAAATTGTGGACAGAGATGAAATTTTAGTGAGGTGTTGGGAGAGGGTTCAATGTTTTAAATGTGGTTGCGGTTTCGTTGTGTTGCTTGAAATTGACGATGAATGAGGCATATGAAGCTGCAATTGCAATTGCGTTTCAGTCACAGACACCCAAAAAGCCTCGATGTTGTGATTGGAATCGGGGTTGGGGCCTTTATTTGCGTTCTGTTTGTTTCAAAGCGATTTTTGAAGAGGTTTAATTTCTAGGTAGGGGTTTACAACTGTAGGAAGTGGATTTAAGAAACACAGGGCGAGGTGTTGAGAGAGAGAGAGAGAGAGAGAGAGAGAGAGAGTTACTTTTTAGTTTTAAGTGGATATTATAAAAACTAAGATTTGTTTTTAAGAGGAAAGGAAGGAAATTTAGATTGTCACGATACCGTTGGATTATTCATTCTTTTGGATCATTGCATAACTGTAATTTTGAAAACGAAAGCTTTATTGTTTGTGCCACTTCTCTCTGAAATTCTCCATTCAAACATACTCTGAGAATGTATTGTTAAAGGGTTGTGTGTGTTTCACATCTAACTGAGTGCATTATATTTTAGATTTTGTTGTCTAGGTATTTACATGGGGTGTTTGTTTTTTAATTTTTAACAGGGTTCAGGCTTTAATATTGTCACCAACGAGGGAACTGGCCTCGCAAACTGAGAAGGTTATATTGGCTATTGGGGATTTCATCAATATACAAGCTCATGCATGCGTTGGAGGTAAAAGTGTGGGAGAAGACATAAGGAAACTTGAGTATGGAGTTCATGTGGTGTCTGGAACTCCTGGCCGAGTTTGTGACATGATCAAAAGGAGAACATTGCGCACGAGGGCTATCAAGATGCTAGTTCTTGTGAGTTTGTTTTCCACTTGTCAAAGTTGATTGCATTTTTCTTTTTTTCCTGTCTTGTGTCAAGGACTGTCTTATATTTTTCTTTTTGATAACAGGACGAATCTGATGAAATGTTGAGCAGAGGGTTTAAAGATCAAATTTATGATGTTTATAGATATCTCCCACCTGACCTTCAGGTTCTCTTTCCCTTGCCCTCATCTCTATTAATGAATTTGAATTCTGGAAACAAATTTCTGCAATTTGAAATCTTATAAGGTGCATATTGATAGTAAATTTTGGGCATAAGTTTAATATTGATAAAGTTCACATGATAAATCTGTTGATATAAGTTCTCATGAGATAAAAGCTTATAAGTTATAAGTGCATATGTTTGACTTAAACATGCCATAAGTGTCTTGACTATAGCTTAAGAAATGACAATGAAAATAAAATAAAAAATGATTTTCAATATAACTTTGCTTACAAATAGGGAAATGGGAGGTGTGTTGTGCACCAATGGCTGTAAGAAAACTGAGTTTAATGACTTGACATCATCTGAAGGTGTGACATTGATGGGGAAAGAAATGCAATGATTCGAGCCAGAACTCAAGGAGAAATTGGATTTTTTTTTTTTGGGGGGGGGGGGGGGGGGTTGTCTGAAACCTCTTCAGTGCCTTGTGAAGCTTTGTTTGTTTATGATTTTTAGTTGGTTCAAATTTTCAATTCATTAAAAGTAAGGGTCTAAAGTCAGTGACATGAGAGTTTAACTTAATGATCAAATCATGGAGATGCTGCTTTTCATCACAATAAGTGGCTAGCACTACACCATTCTTAAATGAAGTAGGTAGGTGAGGAGCTGTTGCAACATTTTGGCCCAGTTACTCAAAAGTTTACTTTTTGAGGTTTATTTTATAACTTAATTGGATGCATCTTCAGGGTCTCTAGTCCAGGTTGCTGAAGTGATGTGTATTTATATTGCTCTTGCTGCTTTTTTGTGGATCAATCTTGTTTGTATTCTTTTGAAGCATGAATAATATTATGAAGCATATTGTGGTCTCTGAATCATTTTTATACTGTGTAGGTTTGTTTGATTTCTGCTACCCTTCCTCATGAAATACTGGAGATGACAAACAAGTTCATGACAGATCCTGTAAGGATCCTTGTAAAACGTGATGAATTGACATTGGAGGTAAGCAATTGTTTTCATATTCTTATTGATGTTTGATTTTTAAATGGATATTGATGCAATTTTCATATTCTTATTAATGTTCGGTTTTTAAATTGATATTGTTGCAATTGCCCCACCCTACATTGACAGGGCATCAAGCAGTTTTTTGTTGCAGTCGAAAGGGAGGAATGGAAGTTTGATACCCTGTGTGATCTTTATGATACCCTCACTATCACTCAAGCTGTTATATTCTGTAACACTAAGCGAAAGGTAAACAAAAACTATCGAATATTCCTAGGATAGATTATATGCTGTGTGTCTATATTTGCTTGTTATGATCATTTCTGTCATGTTAATATTTATATCCTCTTGGTACAGGTGGACTGGTTAACTGAAAAAATGCGTAACAATAATTTCACTGTCTCATCAATGCACGGTGACATGCCTCAGAAAGAAAGAGATGCTATTATGGGAGAATTTCGTGCTGGAACAACCCGTGTACTAATAACAACTGATGTTTGGGCCCGTGGTCTTGATGTACAGCAGGCAAGTTGTGGCACCAGTTTTTCTTTGTGTCTTTTACTTTCGCATGTGTAGAATAAGATGAATTCACATCATTTTTGTTTGTGATAATGTCACAAGTCATAACTCTATTCTTGGTTGCTTATAATGGAAATTTTTTTTTTGTTCTTTAGAAGTGCAATCTAATGGAATTTTTTGATAATAACCAAGTTGACTAATATCAATTAAAATTTATTGTGAAATTCTTTTGTTAATTGCTATTGAATTGTACATGGAGGAATTAATTGCTGATATTGATCATGCATTTGCTTTTGTTATCAGGTTTCTCTAGTTATCAATTATGACCTTCCCAATAATCGTGAGCTTTACATCCATCGAATTGGTCGCTCTGGACGTTTTGGACGAAAGGTATTGGGAGTTTCTAAACTAGTTGAATTAATGTTTATACGTTGATTCCTTGTCCTAGTACTTGCATGCTTCCATTGGGTTTCACGCTCTGCTGGCTGTTGACTATTATATGTTGGTTATAATTTGGCTCAATCATGGTTTGCAGGGTGTTGCGATAAATTTTGTGAAGAGTGATGACATCAAGATCTTGAGAGACATTGAACAATACTACAGTACTCAGATTGATGAAATGCCAATGAATGTTGCTGATCTTATATAAATTGTCACGTGGTGTGCTTGATGGAGTGGGTTTGTCATATCTTGTGGTCGGGAGTAGTGTTTGAATGTGGTTTCTTGCTATGGAATACACTCGTGATGCTCTTGTTAACTTTGACACTTGGACAAATTAGAATATTTACCATAGAGTGATTGACTGTACCAGAGGTAGTGTTTTTCTTTGCTGATGAGGTTGAAAATTGAGATTAATGTGTAAATTGTGTCGAGTTGTTTTATCTTATTTATTACTCTTGATATTGAATTTGTAATTTTATGCTTCAAATGATAGGCGATATCTTGACTTGGATTTTGATTATTTTATGAGCACATACAATTTTGCTGCAGTTGTCTTATTGAAGCTGGTAAAAACTCGGGTTTAAGGAAACCTCGCACATATTAAGTTTGTATGCTTGAAATGCTGGATTTTGCGTGGATAATGCAACTTTTAAAATGGAATGGATCAGAAAAGGTATTTATGAGGTGAGCCTTGGGAGTTTTGATAGTCTCAAGGTTATGTTTGGTTTGATAGATGAAAATATTAGAAGAATGGAAATAATATTTGAGTGTTTGGTGGAGGAGAAACAAGGTGGAAATAAGTTTTAAAATGGTGGAATCCATTTGTTTTATTTCTTAATTTTTTTTCCTCATCTTTTTTCTATTTATCTTTAATTAAACTTTATATATCATTTTATTTCTCATCTATTTTAACTTTTTTATTTATATTTTATTATTTCTCTCCTCAACATCTCTCGACACTTAACAAACATATTGAATTAACTACAATAGTTATATTCAATTCACGGGGTCACCTAGAATTGTACTGTTGGACTGGAGACTAATGTTGTTAAAACGTAATGTTGGAACGGTTAAAACGCATGTTTCTACGCTTCTACCCTTTAAATCGTGTTAAAACGGACTCTGAAACAGGTTTTCGGGTAAACAGGTTGAAAAAATCGTGAGTCAATTTGATAAATTCCGTTGATTTGGTGAGTTTACCGAGTTGACTCAGTTCCTTTAAATGATTTTTACTCACATCGACAGCTTCTCCTTGGTGTCCTGGGTTTGTTTCTTGGTGCGCTGCGCTGTTGGTCATCCATCTTCTAGCTTCCATCTTCCTTCTTTTCAAGCTTCCATTGTCTTCCTTCTTCGTCCGTGGGGTCTACTTTGTTGGCGCTACGCTGCACGTTCACCACCAGGTAAGTGCCTTCAATCCTTCACTCTTCACTTCAGGGCTTTAGGTTTTATCTATTCTTCTTTTTTCTTTTCTTTTATTCTACATTTCGTCTTCCTTCTTTGTCCGCTCACTCTGCTAGGGTCTCCTTTTGGCCTTCCCTCTTTCTTTTTTTCTACATTTCTACCTTTTTATTTTCGACCCATTTCTTTCTTCCCCATTTTTTATGGTCTCTGAAGTTTGATCTATTATTTCTTTCTTTCCATTTCCTATTTTGAATACATATGCATGCAGTTTTTTTTTTTGGGGCCATTAATTTATTTTTAATGTATTATTGATTTCTTTTATGATTTTATTATCTTGGTGTCTTCATTTTAGTATGTATTATGATGACTAAGTTTGAACTTATTTTATTTCCTTAGTGTTTGGACTTAAATCTGTGATGACTTGTTTATTTGTGTGTTTTAGTTATATATATGTTGGATATTTATTTATTTTTGTGTATATAAGAAACTCTTACGTTTCACATTTTTACGTTTTTACTTATCCTCACCGTTTTTGCGTTGACACTACGTTTTGAAAATATTGCTGGAGACTAGATCCCCAAGTTCCCTTCAGTTTTAGGCTTGCAATAAATCTTCCCACTAACCTCCTTATTGTGTTAATATATTTATAAAATTGTTATTTGTTAATATAGTAGAAACTAGAAAGAGTTGTGTTGACAATTCCATTTATGGACACGTGAAAGACCAGTGGTATCACTGGTAAGTGCTACAAATTTGTTGTAGCAATCACGTATATGATGGCGTTCTATTGAAAATAACTAAGATGAGACAAAAGTAGCCTGTAACCCTATGGGAATCTCTTTAGGTGCATGAAATGATGAAGTGCGCTTCCTCAACAATATGGGTTCCACTTCCAGCCCTGGTTTTAACTTTTAACACCAGAAGAACAGTGCGGTGATACTTCAACATCGTAAATGGGATCTTTGAACTCATACACATGCGTATGACACAGCAAGAATTCCATTTACTGAGATCCATTGAAGCCTTTAATCTGCTATATACTTTTGTTTAGAAACAATTTTAACATTTTTATAGAATACACAAGTTTTTAGAGCCATCAAATACTCAATTAAGAAAATATAGGTTTATCTTGACAATACTACCTTTCAATTCTAAAATGTTTCACTCAGTGGGTATATTAAAAAAAGAAGTAATGATGAAGCTACAGAATGTAATGTTTTTTGGGTTTTTAAAATAATGATTTAAGACAAACTAAAAGCATAAAAGTGCATCATTTTATTTATAATGATGAATAAAAAAGTTAACATTAAATGTACAAATGCTAATCTTATATATTAATCTCTTTTTATTACTTGGACTTAAAAAAAGACACAATTTGATATATCATTTTTGTTTTGATTTTAAAATGTTATCAACTTATATAAATGAGAAAATCAATTATGGTAAAGACACAATTTATTTGTTTGAGTATGAATTGCTCATTAGAAATGAGCATTTGCTTTAGAGGCAGAGGAGAGATGTTATTACATCAAAGGAAAATGCAAAAAGAGAACCTATAATAGAATCAAAATGATCATTTGGTTGAATTTATTTTAAATATTTCTACTTTTAAAAACTTGTACCAATCTCAGCCTATTATTAATGGTACCGTGACCAATAACGTCCTGCAATTCAAAGGAACCATTTTTTATGTACATACTTGCGGACACTAACTCTAACGTGGGTCCGTGACTATACTCAACTTATTAAACGACTATACTCAACTAATTAAGTTAGACTTCTTAGTATTTGAATTGAAAAGTATTAATTAAGAGTAAAATATTTAATTTATTACATATTGTTCATTTAATACTTCCTATTTCCTATTTAGTAAGGACACGTTTAGCAAAATAAAACAAAACAAAAAGGCCACAATCCTTACCAAACCGGTTATTGTTTTCTCTGCTTGATCTTCTAAGGGCAAGGAACGTATTATGAAACGACCTGCAGCAACCACCAGACATGTATGGTATCGAAGAAAGAAGCAGCAGAAAGTTGCTTTCTGCACCTTAAAATTTGCTTCTTACACTTCTTAACATTTTGAAGAGAATAATCTGGAATGTAATTTTACATTCCAAATTAGAGGCAGGAAGAAATTATGGGAGTGCTGGAAGTAACGGCCGAATCAGCATCATTTGCTCTCATACAGGAATTTTGGGCCCAATAAACAATGGCCCACTAACCTGGACGGGCCAACTCAGCTCAAACACAGGACAACCCTATAGTCTCCAAATTCTTACCTACTTTCCTAAATAACCCTGTCATCAAGGAACGGTTCTAAAAAGGAGTAACATTTTCTTTTATAGGCACAGAAGTTGAGTAACATAACAGGGGCATGTCACATGTGCATTGGAGTGTTAATACAAGTTTGACTGAATGTTTTACATGAGTAACAATAAATATATGTTTTTTTAGATTTTTTAGTGTTTTTTTTTTGTTTTTTGGTTTTCCATCCAAATAAACTGGCCATTTCTTAATTATGCATGAAAATGAAAAATATTTTCTCAACTCAGCTTTTAGAACTGTCAACAGCCTTAATTATCCTGTGAGATTGGATCGAACATCACCCTTAAGCAAGCATCCACCTTGTGTAGAAAAGAAATTGTTCAACTTCATTATTGAATCATATTTATCTCACTTTCTTCAAAACAAATCACTGCACACCACTTTTTTCAATCAGAATTTAACATCGCAACACCAAAATAATAGTTACTATAATCTTTCAATCTAATCTACTCTTGACACTGCATGTTACGGTGCCTTCAATGGTTGATTTTGATATGCAAAGAACATTGGTAGTTCTTGTGTTATCCAAATACTTTCTTTTGGTTTCATTGTTGGTTTTGCTTCTTCCATTTTATTTAGACATATATAATTAAACCTACAAAATCATCTTCAAAATGTAATATTATATAGCATTCATTAAACTTACAGGATTAGTTTCTTTAATAACAAAAGGTGTTTAGATTATATTTTATTCTATGGAAGGTGTTTAAATTTATAAACTAAGGCTTTAGATGTTTCTGAATATCCAAGAAATATTTCTATTTTCACTCCAGGATAAAACTTAATTTCCAACTTGTTCTTTAATGTTAAGAAAAAAATATTCACAACCAAAAGTATGTATTAAGATATGTTAATATGCTGTTGGGTCTTCTTCCTTTTCAAAATTTATGTATAGCCATTTTTAAAACAGGCGTGATGGGTATTTTGTTTAACACATAACATTTGATATTAAATGCCTTTACCTAAAATTATTCAACTAGATAGTTTTGATGTGTGAATGATTTCCTGTAATGTTTTATTCTTCCTTTGAACAACATTATTTTGTTGGTGTTCTAAGTGTAGAAAAGTTATGAGCTGAATTATCATGGTTTTTAACAAATGATTTAAAACTTTTACTTTCAAATTATCTACCATGATTACTTTTAATAATAGTGATACAATTTTTATTTATTTTTTATATTTTGGACCAATATATAAAACATTTTGAACACTTCTATAGACTTATCTTTGTGAGTTAAGAAGTATAACCATGTTAATCTAGTATAGTCTTCTACGATGACTAGACAATACCTTCTACCACCATAATCATTTGCAAAATGACAAGTTAATTTAATTAGAAGGAAACGGCAACATTTCACCAATTTTATAAATTAAGGAATTAAATTGAACATTGTAATAATGAAGAGATTAACTTAAACCAACTGAATAAATGAATTGAAAAAAAAGTAATTTAACCTAAATTATATATGTACATGCACTTAAATTATTTGAGTGCATATAAACCATTTTTAAAAATTATTATTTAATAAAAAAAACCTTAATAATTCCTCAGAAATGCAGTCGGGACAATCTCTCTTTTGACCTTCTGGTATGTCTTGTTAATAGTGACAAAGTAATTTACATATAATTTGTCACTGAAACTTTTAGTGATGTTAATATTACAGTGACAAAAATTTTGTCACTAATGTTTGAATTTCTTGTAGTATTCTTTTATGAATTCTCTATGTAGTTTTTCTTTGTCAGATACTTGGAGAAAAGATTGATAATAATAGCTTGGCTCGAGCAAAATTAGTACAATTATAATATAATTAATTAAATTACTAATATTATCTAATAAATAATAATATCAAATAATAATTATAAAACTTAGAAATAATATATATATATACACACTAAAATATTAAAATTTTCACCACACAATATACATGTAAAACATTAAACAGGAGGGTAAAATTATATGCTCATATGATATAATTCTTCTAGTTTTTTCTTGTAGTCCATATTTAGAGCAAAATATAAGTTGCAGTTGCAGCGCAACTTGTTCAGGTTACGGCTATCTATCTTTCGTCTCTTTTGTCTTTCAACAAAATATTTTACCACTCTCTTGAAAGACGTGGAACAGTTTTTCGGGCTTGCGTTTTAGGTGCTTTACAAATTAGCTGTATTCTTTACATAAATAAATATTTGCATTTTTATTTAACAAAATACTACCAATTATGTGATAGATGTTTAAAAAAATCTCATTACTTTTTGTTATGTTATATATTTGCTATGTATAATTTTATAAAGAATGTTAACTTTTTTTATAGACTATGAATATTCTGTGTAAGAGATAATTTTGCTAAAGTTGTCTAAGATAACTATAATTTTACGGTTTCAAATAAGAAAAAAAAAACTAATTTTTTTAGTCTCAAATATAAACAAACTTAACTAATTTTTCTTATTTAATGAAATTATTTCTAAAGTGTTCTTCATTTAATTGAGATTTTGTTTCCAATGACCCTCTTTTATTTTTAATCCCAAGTTTCAAGATGGTAATTTGGGAAAATGATTTAGTTTAAATGAAATTGATATTATTAAATGATTCTAAACAACTTTCTTGACAAGCGTAAGTTAATTTTTTTTTCTTTTATTGAGACAGGAGAATATGAAAGGTAAAAACACTTTTTTATGAATATTTAGACAGAATTACACATTTAAGACTTAAATTTAAGAGTATTAATTTTTTATAGACATTTGAGACTATTGATTAAACTATAACAACATGTATACTTATTAATTATATAGATTGCTAAATTAAATTTTAAAAAATAAAAGTGATTTCAACTTATAAGTGTGTGTTTGCATGATGTTGACAAAATTGATTCTCAATAAAATTGAATTTAAAGTAATGTGATTTATGTTTAAATGATTTTAGTTAAAATTGATTTTGAAGTAAAATTTAGTATAAATTTTTTGATACAATAAAAAAGCTATTTAAAGTTGTTTCAGTCCAAAATTAATTATGAACACAAAATCAATTTTCACATTTTCTTTAACGTGAAATCAAATATATGAGAAATTATCCAAAATCAATTCTACAATGTGAAATTAAACATGCATTAAATAATTGATCATACATTTTCTAGAGACAAAAAAAAAAATCTTTTACTCATCAAAATTAGTGCCTCGCAATAGACAACATTCATTGTCTGTAATGTACTCCCTTCATTTAATTATAATTGCTGTATAATTTTTTTTTTGTCTAATATAATTACCATTTATCTTTTCAACGTAATTTTAATAATTTTTTTCAATTCTATCTCTTATATATTAATGATGAACTACAAATCTAAAAAAGAGTCAGTGATGATTTAAGATTGATTTTATAAAATTATTAATCTCTTTCATTTATTTATTATTTTTCTTAATCTATATAAAATAAGTAAAGACTATTATTTTGGGACATAAGGAGTAAGGTATATGCACAAATTTTCATATGCACGAAAACATTAGGGTAAATACTCCCTCAAATTTCAAATATAAGAAGAAGAAAAACATGTCAAACTAACTAAAAAAATTAATTAATCATATTTAATTATATCAATATTAATTAAAAAAATTTAACTTATCTTTGATTAAAATTTGATATATCAAAAATAAGAAAACGTTATTGAAACTAATATTTCAATTAAATTTATATTTAATATATATTTTTCTTATATTTAAAATAAGTGGGACATTAAGTAATAGTTAACTTAGCGTCAACTATTAAACTACTACCACTAATTTTTGTGCTTTAAAGTTTAAACCAACATTCCAATTTCCAACTGACATTTTTATGCAATTTACGCCTAAAATGATTAATAAATGAACCAGAGAGTTAATGCGACAAACAAAACAAACCATTTTAATAAATACTAATAGAAATGTAAGGTGATACTCTCATTTAACATTTTTTTATTGGAAAAATTTTATTAAAAAATATTAATTTTAATAAATTTTATTTCTCATTTAATAATACTGACTCTTAATTTAAAATTAATTAAATTATCAAAAATTAATAATTTTTATAAATTTCAGTCCATCATAAAAAAAATATTAAAAAGAAAGTGTAAAGAGATAATATTGGTAACATTATTGAATAAATAAATACAAGTTTCAAAACTCACCGTCAAAGTTTAGAATGCAAAAGGCAAATTTTCAAGTCAGCATCGGATTCTTTCCTTTCACTATTTTGTCACATTCTTCTGTGACCCTGGTTAATCAAGATTACAAAAACCTCACTAGAAATTTTAATTTTTTTGCTTAATATAAGTATGACACTCACAATAGTTTAGCGAATGTTCTCCACCTGAAACTCTGCCATATACAATTTTACAAATGTCAGCAGCATTAAGACGAATTTGGAATTATATATATGTCTTCTCGATCTACTGAAAATCCATAATAAAGAAATAGTAGAGGGGATGCGGAACAGACCATGAATACTACTGTTCTGGATAGAAAATGAAGGAGGCTTTGGTCATATGACCAGCCTAGAAACCGATGTAGAGCTATGTATAGAGAGAAACACAATCCTAAGCTCATAACACTGTTTGTCTTGATGATGCCATTCACTAGAATAGTAAAGATAAAAATATATGTTTTTGAATTGCCCATGTGCATAATCCAGGCAATCCTAAGATTGTAATTAATTAACCTCATATAGTATCAACAGTTTTAGTGATTTCTGAATTTGTTAAATACTTTGCAAATGTGTGAATATATATATTTGAGCAAATATATACCTATATTTGTGCATGTTGTAGCATTTGTATTTTGTTGATACTTGGATTATTTCCTGTATAATGGCTTGTGATTTTTTTTTAAGGGAATTCTTAGAGTATCTTTAATGTTAAATCTTAAGTAAAGATTTTGAGTTCAAGATTTGATTTTTACTAGATCTCCTAATAAAAGAGGTGAAGAGATTTCCAACATGGAGAATAAGTTCTTGTAGAAGAACCTTCAAGATCTGTATATTATTCAAAAAAGAATAAATTTTCTCCTCTTTCTCCCTCCCTAATGTTGGATATTTGTTGAATCCATAATGCATAAAAGATTTATAAAGTTTTGATGATAACAAACAATGAATGCCACATTATCAGATTTATTGCACTGATGATAATTATTTGATATTTTGGATTTATGAAGATCAACATAATTGAGAAGATTGAAGAATTATGAAGATTGATATCATTCAAGATTATATGGAATTAAGAAGATTTGTTTCTATTTATTTTTTATTAGATTTTATGTAAGGAGATTAAAAGATTGATTTTACCAAGATATTTTCTTTAAGACAAAATATTAAGATTGCATTCAAAAATAGGATAGAATATTTTTAAGATTGCATTACATAATATAATAGAATATCTTTAAGATTCCATTGGATAATATGATAGAATATCTTTAGCATTGTATTCAAAAATTAGTTAAAATCATATCTTTAAATTACTACAAATAGAAACATATTTTGGTGTTCAGAATATGCATTTCATTCCACATAATATTAGAGCTTTAGAGAATTTATGTTTGCATCATTGAAAGAGTTGTTGTGAGATCATATAGAAGCGTTGGGCAAGTCTGATTCTTCAACTCTCCATCAAGATTTAAAGGTACCTATTTGCTTAAGGAATATAAGCGTAAAGGTAACCATTTTATTTGTATTCTTCTTCTTTACTTTGGAAGAGGTCGCAGCTGGAAAACTTGTATCTGTTCTTGGTGAATTGAGACGTGCGACTTTTAGCTGGGAAACTAGGATACCGGTCTGGCTGAGAAACAAGGATACTAGTCTGTCTCTATTCTTGGTGAATTGAGACTAGAGGTTTTTGCTAGAAAACAAGGATACCAACTCGGATAATTGTTGTGTAAGAGTAGACTAGGAAACTAGGATACTAGGAATTCTTATACACAAAATTATCATGGTGAAGTTGTCCATTGGATTGATTATCCAATTTGGACGTCGTGATTTTTTACCCAATTATGTTTTCCACGTTAAAATTAATTGTGTCTTCTTTATCTCTTATTTCCATATTATTGCTTTGAGTTTGATTTTAAATTATGAATTATTTTATAAAACTCAATTCACCTCCCGCGAGTTCTTCTGGGACCAACACCTAAGATCTCAAAATGAGATCTATAGTTAAAGAAAAAAATTAAAAAGATCTTCAATCTTATGTGATACTATAAGATCCACTAAAAAGTAGTCTAAAATCCTAATTTAACGTCTGCCACTAAAGATACTCTTATAATTCTTTAAGATATTTTAAAAAATCAAAATAATACATCACTATTTTACATAAATAGATTTCTAGTAATTAGGACATATAATAACTAGGACATATATGAACCACAAGGGATTGGCAGAGTGGAGCAAGACAATTGATAGGTTGCAAATTAGAGCATCCGCTTGCTTCTCTTGAAGTAAGATAAATATAAGTAATTCTGCTCGTTGAGCCAAAGTTTTTCCTATCTTAGACTAAAGCGTCATGTCTTACTCTAAAATTTTTTAATAAAAAAAAGTAATTAGGGCATATGTGATGGATGATGACCATCAATTGTCAAATTTAACGTATTTAGTAAACAAATGTAGTTAACTCAGTTATATCTATTATACAGTTTAATTATAGGATTGTTACAAGTAACAGTAATACTGAACTCTTTCTTTATTTTTTTAACTTTACATCTCAAGCATTATTCTTATTCCCCACATATCCCCTTATTAATTTTTTGAAATGATATACTGTTGCATGATAACAGCCAAGAGGAATGTGAACTTTTGACGCAACTGAATAAATATCATTTAAATTTGACCAGCATGTTTGATTGGACAGTACAAGCTATATTTTTCGAAGAGCTAACACAACTACTGTATATTGGTAAAAAAGAAACTGTACTTGTTTCTTTTCTATTTTTCCAAATTGAATTCGGTCTCAAAAGCCAATCATTACAACACTGCTCAATAAAGTTTTCAGTGTTTGGTTTGCATAGTTTCAGTTACAACATTTAACTTCAGAAACCCAATTGCCTGTGTCAAAAGAGAATTGAGTTTCCTACGATTAAAGCCATATACAACTTTGCTGCACAACTGAAGCAATATAATGAACGAGAAATTATATTGATATAACCAATTTATATATTTTTTCATACAATTAACTGAATTAAGAGAAATTAAAATGAAAAATAGAATTAAAAATACTTTATAAGATATTATATAAATAATTTAACTCTTTTCTGAATTAATTTGCTCACAATAGATAAAATTATACTATGTTTATAGAAAAAATAATTATATATTATAGTACTGTTTATTTTCTTACAAATTTTCATTCAAATATTTTATTATTTTGTAAATAAAGTATTAAATAAAATAAAAAATATTTTTATCTAAAATATAAAATACTTTTAATATATATACTTTCTAAAGGAAATAGGAGTATTAATAAGAAAATACAGGATAACTAAATTCATTCCTAACGGTCAATTTTAAGCCCGACTTGCATCCATTTTAGCATGCAGAGATTTAATAAGAGAATCTTTAATGAGAATTTTTTTTATTATGTTTCATAGGTTATTTTTTGGTTTTTATAATATTTTTTTTGATCCTTACCTTATTATATAATTGTAAGAAATTTATATATAATTTTATTCTAATGATAAGAAATTTTAAGAAATGTTAAAAAATTCACATTTTTATATTTTTTATTTTTACTTAATTATGAAATTGTTATGTGTCAAATAGTAATAAATATTATTTTTATTGTTAAGAAATAATTTCTTATATAAGATACAAATCTTATTTTTTTAAAAACTCTCTCTATCAAAACAATTTGCTTCAATAGGAAAGAAACAATCAGAAATAATTTTTTCATTTAAGAAATCCTTTAAAAAAACACCATTAGAGATACTCCTATTTAAAATTCAATTATTATAAATATCTACTGTATATTAAAATATTTTAATATGTTAATTTGAATTAAAAAGACTGTATGCATAAAAAATAAATTAAAAACTGAACGGCGTATGCTAATTGCTAACTAACACAACTTTTTTTTTTTTTGGATTGGTATAAATTTAGGATAAAATGTTCATGAGATGGATTGGTTTAAATTTAGGATAAAATAAAATATAGATCCAATCAATTTAAGAGGGGTTAATTAGTTTGAGTCATCGATTTACGATGAAAAAAAAACTATATTTTTCAAGGTTTAACTCACATTATCGTCTATTTCTATATAATTTTTTTAATTATATTAATTTAAGGTAAAATACTTTATTTTTAGTGACTAATTATTTATTTTTAATATTTAATTTGTTTCCATTGTTATCACGTTATATTATCTAGTTATTTTTTGTATCCAAAATATGATAAAAAAAAATACAAAATAAACTTGATCAAATTAACATAGTAAAATAAACAAAGATACACACAAGAAGGACCGAAGGAGGTTGAATTGTGTCATTCATGTGTAGTGTAGTGGTGTATTTTGAAAAGAAAAAAAAAAAGATTTTGTTTGTTATATTAAAAATCACTTCTTTATCAAGATCGTCCACAAATAATACATTACAGATAAAAGAATAGGAAAGAAAATAACACAAAAATTTATAATGATTCACTCAAATTAAGAACTACATTTAATCCTTTTAACATGAAAAAAGTAACAAAAATTAATAATAAAAAAACACCTTTCTTCTTTTTCTTTTTATTGACATATAAACACCTTTCTAACAAAAACAATTAGATTCGATTTTAAGAATTTTACTCTGTGTCAATTAACCACATACGCATACACTTTCAAGAGTCAATTATATAGTGGAACTTATTTTCAATTAATAAACTATAAAGTTTATGGTATTTTCTATTTGAAAAGTAAATAGAATTATAATTAATAAACAGAGATTCTTCAAGCCAGATTTTTAAATTAATAAATCCACAATATATTAGATTTTTGTTCATAAAACTAAATAATTTACATTTTAATAAATCACTATAAAATATGTTTCAAAAATGCATATATTAATAAATTAACTGGATCTGATATACTAATAAATTAACTAATATTTTTTATTTTTATGTGACAATGAAAAGAATAAATATTAGTTATTACATCTTAAATTCCCAATATTTTATTTTTTAGGTTTTTTACACAAATAAATAATTACTCCATTTGGACTTAAATATAAGTAACAAAAAAAAATTTCAAACTCAAATATATATAAATTTTAACTATTTTTATTCTATTTAATGATATTAGGTCAAAAAAATCTTTCAATTAATTAAGATTATATTTCTAAGAATTTTTTATTCTTAATATCAAGTTAATTAAAAAAATAATCTTGAAATGCAAATAGTAAAATTAAATGTCTCTATTTATTGTTTAATTTACAATATTCTATACTATATCATTAAGAAATAGTTTTAATGCTCCACTATAAGCACCTTGTAAAAATCAAAGTGATTAATGCTCCCCTAAATATAGCCTTAATTACTGCACTATATGTAAGGATGTAATTGGAAGAAAATGCATAGTTACAAATTGAAAATCTGAAACAATCAAAATTTTGAAACAAAAACCAAATGCAAAACAATCAAATATTGAAATGGAGGAATACTTCCTCTAGTCTGAAAATAAGAAGAAAAAACTCATATATGATAGTCTAAAATGTAAATAAATTTTAACTATTTTTATACTATTTAATGATATTATTTCAATTGTTTTACGAATGACCTTTGTTTCTTGTAATATCAACCACGTGATCTTTAAAATATACAAAATATTTGCATTTGAAACAAGTACTCATAAAATTAAATTCTTTCATCAATTAGCGTGAATGATTTTTTTTATCCATACGAATTAAAAAAAATAGAAACTTTACAATAATTTATACCCTGTACTCGACTATGCTAGTTCTCTTGATCGTCATGAATGATGGTTAAGGAATGTAATTCATTTTTTAGATAGAATTGGAAAAAATAAATGAAGTTAATTAACATTTTTAATGTGTCTGATTTTTTTTTTTCTTATATTTAAAATTAGAGGGAGTAGATCATATAATGAATAATCAATATTAAAACATATAAGTCAAGTTTCCTTAAAAGTCATATAATTCCTTAAGATGGCTATTTTAATTTATATTTAGCAAAGGATGAGATTAATGGACATCAAAAGTAAACTAGTATTTTGTTAATCTCTTTTTTTGGTGAAGAAATATTTGTT
>PYAF01001361.1:363464-374472 GCA_007407185.1 Glycine tomentella | reverse complement strand
TGTTAAATAATAATTCGCAATTCAAATTTTATACTTTTATAAACTAAATTATATTCATAAGATTTTATACAATTTAATGTTTTTTTACACCATTTGATTTTCATTATTTAAAACATAAATAAATAGTTTCTAAGTAAATTATATATTTATAAACTCTAAATCACGTAAAAATTTGAATTGCGAATTATTATTTAACAATAATACTTAATTTAATAATTAAAAGAATATTTTTAACAAGATATTATTAGAAATACCAATTGAAAAATTTCAAAATTTAATATTAATACATCCTATTATATAATATATATATATATATAGAGAGAGAGAGAGAGAGTTAAGTGATTAAATTAAACCGGTGTAACTTTGACAATTATTACATCATTTTTATAATTTGATATAGAATGTAATTTTTATTGATCCAACCATTGAATTTTATCTAAATGTTACCAAGGTTGCTTGTGTCAAATTTTGTCAAAATTAATCAATAACAAGAAGATAATCAAATGATCCATATTTTAGTATATTGTGAAATGTTTATATTACGTCGATTCTAATTTATACGAACGAGATAATATATAAATTTTGATTAATATAAAATTTTACATATGTGATTTATGTGAAATGAACTTTCAATCCAATAAATTTTAAGAAAATATTATCTGATTGAAAATTGTATAATGGTATAATAATTATTAAAGTTACCAATTGAATATATATATATATATATATATATATATATATAAGATTGTAGAATTGTATAGTTATAACACTTAAGAATCTAATTGATGTAATTAAAATCTTGGGATTAAAAATTAAAATTTGTGATATTAGAGATTCAATAAATATAATTAAAACTCTATTCACTTAACTAAGATTAAGCCTAAAAGCTTCTTTTATTATTAATATATACAATTAAATTATTTATTATATGAGAAAATATGTTATAGACTTACAATGTAAAAACAATTTTACATCATTCTCTTATTATAATTCTTTATATATTATAAATTTATTAAATTTTATGAAAAAGAACATTTAACCGAATATTCTCCACATGATGTTCAGAAAATGCATTCAACATTAACATCAATAATACCTTTAATCTAAACTAATTTGAGTCAATTATGAATTTTATAATTATAATTTTAAAAATTATATTACAGTAATTTATACTTAAAGAGTCTAAAGTGTAAAATTGATAACTATTAATCTCTCTTCATATTATTTTAAAAGAAACATGTATGTGTATATATATTTATAGAAACATGCGTATTTAGTAGTAAAGGGGGTAACCGGTAAGAACATTTGGTCAAATGTAAAAGTGGGACACCTTAATAAATGAGGTTGTGTCATAGTGGAGAGTGCTCAGATGACTGGGGAAAAATTGTTAGTATACACAGACAGTACAGATTGGTGGGCTGTCTTCCCGCCATTAAAACCACTCTCCTCTTTCCACCACACCATTCATTTCTGTCACTGTTTTTTCTCTCTCTTTCCAATTTCATATTCCTTATTATTAGTAGGAACTATTTTTTTTTCCTTTGAAAACAAAGTATTATCATAGTTTGTAAGTGAATTTTACTAGATTCTAGAACAAAAAAAATTATTAAAATGAATTTTATTTTTTTTAATAAAATTTTCTTTATATATTCTACTAAAGAATTCAATTCTAATAAATATATTTAAAAAACTCAATCACTTAATCGAATGTATTAGATCCTATTGGTATTTTTATTTTCTTTTGGATTCTTGTCTTGTTCACTGTTTTTCTCTCTCCCCAAACCGCCCATGTCTTCTATAAATAGACAGAATAATGGGGAGAGATGTTATTATGTTCTTTTGGCTAGGGTTCTCCTCACCATATAAAAAAAAGAAAGAAAAGAAAGAAAGAAAATCAAAATCAAGCAGTTGACATAAGCAAGTAGCTAGCATAGCAGCAGAGAGGCAGAGGCCTCAACTCATAAATATCCATCCATCATCATCATCATCAGAGAGAGAGAAATAGGTTAGGGACCAAAGCAAAACAATAGAAGAAAGAGAGATAAAAATTGATTCATATTGAATTCATTCATAATGGTGAGAGACATGATGGGCACAACAACAACATCATCATCATCAGGAGGGTGTGGTGGGGGAGGAGACATGAGTATGAATATGAATGAGAAGCCTGCATGGCTAGAGAGGTTGATGGCTGAGACATTCTTTGGTGGTTGTGGGGTCCACCAGGATCGCAGGAAGAACGAGAAGAACGTCTTTTGCTTGCACTGTTGCCTTAGCATCTGCCCCCACTGCCTCTCTTCCCACCGCTCTCACCCTCTTCTCCAGGTATTATATTATCCAATTCCCTTTTTTCACCTTTTTTTTTCTTTCAATTTTACTTTCTTTCTTTCTTAATCCAAAAAAGGTCTCATCTTTGATGCTTCCACACTCTCTTTCTTTCTGCCTTTCATCTTGTCACCTTCAATTTTCAAAAGGGTTAGTGGAAAATTTATTCACGTGATGTGATGATGTTTCTTTTTTGTTGCAAGTTGAGTCTTTTTTGCTTCAACTATTAGGCCTTATTGGTTCCTCCAATTGTTTGATGGGTATTTCGAAACCACCTGGACTTTTACCTGTTCCTAGCTACATACTAGCTAGTTGGTCCTTTTTTGTAGAATTTTTCTTTTGCTGTTTGTTGTTTTACTCTTTCCTATTTTGGAGTTTTTGCCTTTCAAACTTTTTCAATTCAGATGCAGCTGGATGGATCTCCCAGGATTTTATCGAAATTCTCCTTTTGAAGACCACTTTCTTGTCACCTTGTTTCATTGTGTTTTCTCTCACATGCAACTTTCTTTCGAGGATATGCAAAAAATACCTAGCAGCAGCAGCATCAGCATCCAGTATTTTTTTTTTATTTTTTTAATTCTCTGAACAGTTCTAAAATTGGTTCAATTAATCAGCTGCTCATTTCAGATGAATTTCATAGCAATTTCCATGAAATTAAATATGGTTACACAAAGATTTTCCTTCCTTCTCATAGCTGTTAATTATCTGCGAACACTTCACTCAAAAATCCCTTTTCTGGAATCTTGTGATAAATTGAGAAGAAAAAGAAACAAGAGTGAGCTTATCTTTCCCACAAGAGTGTATCAATTGAGATTGTTAATTAATTAATTTAACTTTGTTCCAGCAATTTCTCTTTTGAATGTCTTCCATAATGCGGTCAATGGGGTTACAGGGTTTTCTTCTTTCTGCTAGATTTTTTTCCCTAGTTTTAAAATTGAAAAGAAGAAAGAAAAAAAAGAACAATTGAGTATTTTGTTTTCTAAAATTAAAGAAGCTTTTTTGCTTCTTGTTGAGTAATTGCCTGGTTGAACTCACCAATATTGTATCATTGTATTTGGTGTTTTCCCATATCCGTGTTTATGCATATTTATATATGGTTGCCATAAGGGTTCACACCATGTCTTCCTTGATTCCCCTTTTTGGTTTTGGTTTCTTTCCCATTAATGGAAGATCTCTTTTTTATCCATTTCTCCCTGCAAAGGGTTTATCAGCTGTTCCTTTCATTGAAAGCGAAAAGTTTGACCCACTGGTTCCCAATTCCATGCTGTGTCCCATTATTTAATAATTTGCATAGGAACCCCACCAATGTGTTGGTTAAGACTCATTTAATTTAACTCCTCACAATTTACAGTACCCTTTTCCTCCCAATAAATTCTCACATTTCATTAATTGTGCTAGTAACTGGTGACAGTTAAGTTTACTCCCCCAGAGAAAAAAAGAAAAAGAAAAAATAGAGATATAAAGGTGGATACTAGAAACTTGAGCTAACTTTGCTGATATAAATATGGAAAGTATAGTACTAGTACTACTAGCTTTGTTTTTATTTTTACTTGTTTTTTCGAAGTTAAAACCTCATTTGTTTGAATCACCAATAACGAGAGGCTCTTATACCTTGTCACAGGTGCGAAGGTATGTTTACCACGACGTGATTCGATTAGATGATCTGGAAAAACTCATTGATTGTTCCAATATTCAGGTCAGACAAATTTTCTGCCAAGGAACAACATGAAAAAAGTTTGCAGAATTATATACTACAACAATTGAGTTGTCCGATATATTTTTAATTATTTAAGTTTCATCGATAATGTAAATGCAATTAAATAAATACTACTACTATATGATTGTATTAAATTAATATCGAAATAATTTCAGGTTGTAATAATTATAAAAAATCCTTATGTTATATTTTTGAAAGAATAATCATAGTTATGAGACTGAAATGGACATTCCTTGTTTGTATTGGATTACATGGCAGCCCTATACTATAAACAGCGCCAAAGTAGTATTCTTAAATCAGAGACCACAATCAAGGACATGCAAAGGTCTTGCCAACGCTTGCTTCACTTGTGACAGGATTCTTCAGGAGCCATTTCATTTCTGTTCTCTATCATGCAAGGTTCTTTTTTTTGTTCCATCTCAATTCTCACTATCTTGCTTTCTTTCTTCTTTTGGTCTTAAACAAAATTAGTGGTCAAAATCTAAATTATATTTTTAGTAAAAGCTTTCACCATCGATAATGCTAAAATTAAAATTAGGTCTTGTAAGGGAATGTGTGTGCGTGTTTATATCGGGGATTCAAATCTTACATTCTCTCTTGATTAACATTTCTTAATTTGTTATTAGTTTACAGATTTATTTTAAAAAGGAACAAAAGTTTAATTCCATCCATCGAGTGCATCACTAAATATAACAAATTAGAATGTTGTCTTCCAGAAATGGAAAGGAAATTTCTTGCTATTATTTTTTTCATGGTTAAATTTGATGTGAGAAAAGAAAAATAAAGTAGAAAACTATTGATAGGATATGATATAGTAGTATAAAATTTGCAAGGATCCTTGTTTGGGTAAATAAAATTACCCTATTTGATATTGGCATTTATGAAATATATTCAAGTCATTTTCAAATTCTTTTACTTTCCTGGTGTTAATTAGAAGAAATTAAGGACTTCGATTTTCTTGCACTACTTTTCCTTCCATCTCTTTTGCTGCTTCTTTTTACCACTTTATGTTTTTTTTACATCAGCATTACATTTCTTATTCTCTCTCTCTCACTTTATCTCATACTCCATCACAAACATTTCCCTTTGAAGAAAACGGGGGTATGTAAGCTGCATAATGCAAACAAAATTATATTTTATCATCGCAAACGTGTTTTGTTTTTTGAAAAAAAGTATTTTTATATCAATATTTTTGTAAATGACTATTTTTTTAAAATAATTACTTTATACATAGATGAATTAGCTTTTCATTTATCGACTTAAACGTGAAATAAAATTTGAAATAATGTTAACTACTAATTAAGGATTAAATTATAAATGATGTTTGTTTATACTTTACTAATAATATTATGTACTAATGTTATAATAGATATCAATGAGAGAATTAATATATCTGATTAGTACATCAACTGTTAGTATATCTTATTGTTACTGTAGACTAATATTATTTATACTATAATTTAATAAAAACTAAATTGATATAAAAAATCATTTTAATGCTTATCATTTTTTGTCATTTAAATTAGTAAATGTCTGAAAAAATAATAATAAAACCTCTATGCGTAGTGCAAAATATTGTCGGTGTGTATCCTCAGTAACTGAAGTTCATCTTCACCACTTCAATTTTGATGCTAGTAAAATGAGGATTTAGTTTTAAGAAAATATTTTATGCTATATCCTTAGTAACTGAAGTTCATCTTCACCGCTTCAATTGTGATGTTAATAAAATGAGGATTTACTTTTTAGAAAATATATATCACCGCTTCAATTGTGATGCTAATAAAATAAGGGTTTATTTTTAATAAAATATTTTATGCATTCCTATTCAAGTTGAATTCATATAATTATTTTAAACATGATTTATTTAATGCATGTCAATACATTTCTTTTCCCACAGCAAAGAGAATCCATTGAGAGAATATCAGGTGTATCATAAATTCATAATCCATACGTCAATCACAATTTTTTATAACATTGATCAATACATACACTACACTAGGATTGATTAACCAATCAATCATAGAAAATCCTTGGGTCCTTGAATCTACAACATAATCCCAACCCACGTTTAATAATCGACCAAAGAATACACATCCTTAACCCATGTTTAATTTTTTTTTTGATAGGCCAAAGTTAATTGTTAAATGCTAGTTTTTTTTGTTAGCGGATGGATTCGAACCCACGACCTCTTCCTCTCACCCTTCTTGGGATTTTTCACCCAACCACCAACCAACCTTATATCTCCCCCTTAACCCATGTTTAATAATCAACAAAATAACACACCCTTGAGTCCTTGAATCTACAACATAATCACAACCCATGTTTAATAATCAACAAAAGAATACACACGTGAGTCTTTTTGAATCTACAACATAGCCACATCCCAGGTTTAATAAGTTCCAAGACCTTTTCCCCATCCCTGATAACATTATTATTTTATTTATCCGTACCCTGATAACATTATAAAGAGTCATGTCATTTCTTAACACCACCCTAGCCCTACCTTCTATGCTTGCCTCCAATATCACTTGCATGTTGCAGAAAGTGCTTCTCAATTATCATCTGACGGAGCTGCACTAGAAATGTCGAACCATATTCATAACATCACATGCATCTCAATACATATTAAATTTAAATTCATTTAATCGTCGAAGTATATGACTAAAATAGTTTGTTTTTAACTTAGTTAATATTTTATTTCTATAATTAAAGTGAATTACACTTACAAAATCAATATAACTGAGAATACAATACATATACTATTGTTTAAATGTGTACTTAGGGTCTTTTAAACAAGTGTTTTAAGAACACTACTTAAGGAATCAATAATTATTTTTTTATATTTAAAGCTATAATTGAATTCATTGTAAATCGCGTTGAGAGTGTATTGGTAAGTGGTAACATTTTTTTTATACAACTTTATAATTTTTTTATTAATCAAGCCTTTGAGGCACTTGTTAAACATTTTGTATTTTTAAAAATATCTTTAATTATTAATATTGTAAACTTTCTTTTGTTATTAGTACTACCAAATTATGTTAATATTGTAAACCATTATTTAAGTGCAGGTTGATTACATGGTGTACGCGGGTCAAAGCTTGGGCAGCATTTTACATCGATTCGATGAATCTGATTTTGCAATTTCCCAGTTCGAGGGTCTAAGAGTGGATGGCTCAGAAGTAATTGATGAAGATACCCAATTTGCCCCTAGTTCCTCTTACTCCAACACTGAGGCCACTAGCAATTCCGTAATTTCATGCGAACCTAATAACAACGTGAAGAAGGGCAAGGCCAACAGGTTCCTTCCTGGGATCGTCCTCTCTCTTGGCAGCAGAAGAAAGGGTGCTCCTCATAGGGCCCCTCTCTCCTAAATATCATTACTATTATAATTATAATAAAAGCAGTGAATTTTTAATTAATAATATATTATTATTAATTAGTATAAAGTTATGACAATAATAAAAGTTTAAGTTTTAATTATAATTTGTCATATATGCATGGGGAAGAAAAAACTATATATTTGTGATATGTGCTTTCTTTACTAGATTTCATTTAAGGACGTGGTTAGTTTTAAGAGCTTTTTTATGAATGAAATTATGGTATGTGCATCATGCATAGTTAGGATTTTCCTTGACATCTTGGGCGGTTGTTGAAACCACCGATTTTGTATTTGGATGCAATGAAAATTTGGCTTATGCATTATTTATGAGATATATTGTTTTGTATAAATGGAAAAATATCCCCCCTTTATCTTATATGCTGTGTTTGGTATTCTTTAGTTTGGAGCCTTAGATTATAGTAATTTGGATGAAATTATAAGAGAACCTTTTATCAATGAGTTTTTTATTGTTCATATAATAATTTTTTCACTGTGCTTAATCTCTCTCTGAAGCTATCATTTGGGATTTTCCTATCTCAACAATTTATGAAATATCTAGATGTTCATTCTAATTTTTAGAATTCCCAATTAAGTAAATTCTTCTTGGAGATATTATATAGTGGCAAATAATCTATAATTATACTTTCCTTTTTAAACTAGATCCTGCTATATCCTATTGTAATTCAAAGATGAAATTTTGAGAAGGGAATTATTAATGACTTTTTATCAAGCAGTATTGTTCACTTATTATAACAAAAATAATTATTTAATCCAAGGGTTCTTGTAGTATTTGTTTTATATTTAGGAAAAAATGATTGAATTAACTTTTTTTAAATATTAAAAGTAATAGTTATACATACCAGGAGGAGATAAATATTAAAAAGATTTATATCAATGAATCATAAATAATCATACAAATAAATTGACATTATTCTTTAACCTAAAATTATAACACTCAATTTTATAAATCTTATTTTTATTTATATGATGTTTTTCATTTTTATTTGATGTAAGATTTCATGTAATTCTTAAACTCCAACATACATTAATTGAAAATTGGAAACGTCCATACATTCAAATCAATTTTATTTCCATATTTTATATGATCAAAAGGTGTATTTTCTTTCCTTAAGAAAAAGGTGCGTTTTTTGGTGATATATTTAAAATACGTGTGAAACTGAAATTTGATTGTAAAGTATATGGGCTCGTAGTCCCGGGGAGAATGAGATCACATTTGTTTTAGCTTATACATAAAGTAACTTTATATCTAGCTAAACAATATTTCTGGGGAAAAGTTTTTTTAGAATAGGATCTTAGACTCGAAGGTTCTAGGCCGTAGTCACAGTTTTACCTTTTTGTTATTTTACCTCGTGATTCCTAGTAAAAAGACATAATAATTATTAAAATAAAAAGAACCTATAAAACTAACCCCCCAAGAGGCTGACCTATAAAAGTGTTAACGAAAAATAAAGGTAACAGTTTTAGGCCGTTCTCCACAGTTGACGTAAGAATTTTAGACTTGAAGGTGAATGAATTTATATCTTTGATTTGTCTAACGACGAATTCTTGATTCTAACATATTTTAGTATATATTGTATTTTCATGTTTTAGTGAATTTTTAGAAATATCCTAACTTGCAAATATAAATCAAATTGTAAAATTCTTATGGCTATGATCGTTAGACCAAATTCTTCTAATTTTGCAAATGTTATTATTATATATATATACCCAAGTCAAAACAATGGCATATATGTCTATAACTGCATTCAGCTGCAGTCCTTCTGTTATTATACGAATTGAATCATGAACCTTTTATATTGCACTTACTTAATCACCATTGATTAAAAGACGTTAAACTCATAACAAATAACAATGGTGAATGACAAGATCAAACTCAAGTATAAAAAAGTGTAAAAAAATGTGAGATGATATTTTATCCTTATGAAATTATTCTTATTTTTCTTTCAGAAACATCTCGCAATGTTGTACACAAGTACTTTATGGACTACCCTCCTGTCACTCCGAAGTTCACTTTTTTATTGTTATGCTAACTATTACATATATGTAATCCCTTTTATTCTCTCCTCCTTTTGCTTTTTCTTTCTCTATTTTCTCAAAGCTTATGAATATCCAGCCATCAAGAGCTTTGATCTTTGTCACCCATTTATTCTAATTAAATAAAGGTTAGGAATATACATTATTTACACTTTTAAGATTGAAACACCATTACCTGAATAGGCGTATTACATAAATTTGTTATTAACATTTTTATCAATTATCAACATGTTAAACTTTTGAAATAATTGTTCTATGAAATTTGTGCTTCTCGTTAATCAATTAAGTGACAAGAGTTGGTTTTCAAATGCATAGTCCTATCTTAGAGATCAAAATAGGTTAGGTTACTCGTAAGAAATTATGGCTGGACTTCATACTCCTAGGTTATATTTTGGGTCATTAAGAAAGACCAGCTTAGACCTAGTAGTAAGTCAGTTTATTAAAATAAATATAAACAATATAACAATAAAATTGTTAGTTTTATAAAATTTGATTTTTATTATAATATTTTAAAACTATGTAGTTATATAATCTATTTAAAAATTTAATTTTAAGTTGATGCTGACCTACGTATGTGTAGGCTAGCTTCTTATTTTATCTTGATGTATATTTGTAATTTTATTTAATCAATTTATTATAAATAGATTTGTAAATATAGTTTCGAGTTAGCTAGACCTTTTAAAAAAAACTTATGTGAATTAAATAGGAAAATTAAACTCAAGAATTCTGAAATTAGGTCAATTCCTAACCATTTCAAACCTTGCATGTCACGTACGTTTTGCCGGTCTATATTTTCGGCTGTTACCATGCATTATGTATAAAAGAGATACTATACCCTTGAATGCTTTAGCCTTTAGGTATACATTCATTTATATTGGTGCATAGTAAACAAATAAATAAAATAAGAAAGATAAAATACTTTGAATGGAGACGTAGTAGGAGTCTTGGTAAAGAGGAAAAACAGTGCATGAAGGATTATTCAGTGCAAGCTAGCTACTTGCCTAGAAGAATCTTCGAGTGAATATAGAATAAATCATGTACTAATGGATAAGAAATTTCCTTCAAGCTTGAATCATACATGGCTTGGTAGGTAGTATGCTAACGTCATAACACATTCCTGTAGCTTTGGAGTAATCTTACAGAACTATATATTATAAAACGTTACTGTGCTAGTAGTAAAAACTTCACTATGCTAGCAGGGCATTATTCATGTAGAGGTCCTGAAATTAACGTGACGAAGAAATATAGAAGCGCAACATTTAATATGACACTTTTCTACTATTTATTATATATAATAAGGTCTACAATAACGGCTATTATGTTACGCTGCAGTACGATATTCCCATTTTTCTTAATTAAAAAAACTTTTTAATTATAAACTTCTCCATTTTAATTTTATTATTGCTTATTTATCTAAAATTAATCCAATTCTTAATAATTGCCTGCATGTAATTTACTTACTTTAAAACAATTCTTTTTAACTCATTGTTTATTAAAATTGTAAACGGTGTTAGATTTTTTATATACAGAAA
>PYAF01001361.1:342151-363364 GCA_007407185.1 Glycine tomentella | reverse complement strand
TTATTGGTGTGACATTGATGGGTCTGTTTGGGAGCATGTATGGGTTACAATAATCTTGTGCGGGTGTCTTACGTGATATACGCATGGGAATTGAGTTTTCGGATTTATGCAGAATTTTGGGTCCACCTATGTCTGAGCTTTGGGAGGTGGCTTTCGTTTGGAATTAGAAAGTTGTTGGTGGAGAGTGACTTCAACATTGTGGTTCCATTGGTTAAATATCATGGTGTTAATTAAGTTAATGATCTTCATCCATACTGGTCTATGATGGAATCCACTCGATCATCAACGGTGGACGAAGGATTGGGAGATTCGTATTTGTTCATATGTATAGGTAATTTAATATTTTTTTATATCAGCAAATAGATAAGTTAATTAGTATGATTGGGGATTATTTGGCGTTTATGGTTTTGTTGGAATTAATAAGATTTATACAAAGATTTAGAATACTTAATAAGAATAACATCAAGTACTTATAAATTGCATATCTCTTAAAGAAGCACGTTTACAAACGTTTATGGTCTTGATCTTGCAGGAGCACGTATACAAGAGTTACTTCAGGAAACATTCAAATTTTGTCACAAGAAGAAACAAAAGGACATCTCAAAGACTAACTAACAAGGACCCATGAAGATATGACCAGTTGCTAAGTCTTTGATCATTCATGTTGTAGATGTTCTTGATAAGAAGAAACACTAAAAAAATGGTTCCTAGCTAGACAATGGAAGTTGACGAGACATGACAAGAGAAAATTTCTAAACCTTTAACCTAATAAAGTTGGAAAGATATCATGTTTCCAATTCGACTACACAATTCGACTTCAAAGGGTCTACTTACATAACATGGCTGACAATTCGACTACACAATTATACTTGGAGGGATATCATGTTTGAAGAAGTCCATGGACCTTGGATTCTAATTTGTTACATTTCACATCATTCATACAAAGTTTTTCGCTTAGAAAATATTGCATATTCTGAAATTTACGACTCAATAACCTTGCATTTGCATTATTTTTTTAATTCTTTTTGGAACCGATTAGGCTTTTGGTATTTTCATGTTTCAGGATTGTCTCTATGTTCTAATCTTCAATCCTTGAAGTCAGAATGTTTGTTTCTCGGGTTCTTCACTTTGAACTTTGGTATCTTCAACAATTGTCTTCTTTAATGTGACCAAGACTGTATTTGCTTATAATTTGATCACGTGCTCGATTGGTCCAACCACTTCTGCAAGATGCAGAATTGTTACTGCCAACCAGCTATGACGAACTTTATAGTTTCTACGCACTTGTCCTAGCTGCTGCCGGAAAGGAACACCATCATATACAGTAGTTGTTTTCACCAAACATATTTCTTCTTCAGACTTGTCAGAAAGATGTTTTTCTCTTTATAGTTACTGGTCCTGTGAAAAAAAATAGTAATTCCACTAAATTATTTGAATAAGCTAGCACGATACGAAATATTATGCCAAATTTAGAAATATATATGCACACATAAAAATTTAATAATGATAAAATTAAATATATATATATATATATATATATATATATATATATATATATATATATATATATATATATACTTTGGGTAGATCGAGTGGGGCAAATATGCATGCACATTAGAGATCGATTTGCATTGACTTGAAGCTCTATTCGGTAATGATACAAGTCGGGACTAGAGTATGCTGTAGTAGTCTTTTTGTCTTAGACTAAGTATGCTAGCTTATGAGATAAAAAGACATGTTACATTTAGAAATAAAACAGTTGAACTTTTTGAGCATTGATGTGTTGGGACTCAACGAATATATATTTCGAGTAAAATTCTCACAACAATATGCATGCCAAACTTCATACCACCTATTCATGGTTCATATTTTATCCTGTTTTCGTTCACTGTTTTAAAATAATTATCTTTAACAAATTTGCATATTCCTTTTTATTTTCCAATGAAATATCACTTTAAGAATATTTCTTTAAAATAACTTACATGATAATTATTATAAAATTGAAGGAAAAAGATTTTTTATAAACTCCCCCCCCCCCCCCCCCCCCCCGCGAGCTGTCAAGTTATATAACCATATTATGTACAGATCAACTCAATACACACTCTTATTAACTATTTTTTTCTCTGTCAAAAAAATGAAATACCTTTTTAATTAAAATTAAATAAATGATGTCATAAATTATATTTTTATTTATAAAAGTAATTCATATAATAATTAATTTGATTACCTTTATAAACAATAACTTCTATTTTTTTATTTTTAGAAAAGGCATAGAAAGAGGTATCAAGGGATGGTGGAACATCCCAACTATGTTACCATCCACCCGCCAGCCCTATCCCACACCACTGACCCACCAAATTTCATTGATAATAAAAAGGAACTTACAAAAGGCTTGGGGACAAAACCAAAACCCAAGCTAATGAGAGATGAATCTATACTCAGGCATGCCAATAAAATTAAGGCCAAATTGCTGAGCCCTATCCCACCAAAAAGAGTTCCTATTAATTACAGCAAAATTAGCAAGTAAATCTGCACATTGGTTACATTCTGTATATGTGAGTGACCTTGAAATTAAACTGTCTAAGAATAGAGAGACAATTTTTCTACCTATTGCGCAACCTCCATGGGACAATATTTGGTTGCTTGAAAGCTTTGGTGACCAACTCCAAATCTATTTCAAGCCAAAGTTTACTCCAGCCATTAGCCGAAGCAAGCTCTATCGTAAAGATGGCTCCCATAATATTTGTTTCAAGAGATGAATGAATACCAACATAGATGGCAAAGCTTCTGACATTAAAGCCCCTGTAATCTTTAAACATGCCGTCACAACCCACAAGGCCAGGACTACGGCTGCTCCATCAATATTGGCCTTAATCCGACCAAGTTGTGGCTTTTCCCAAATGACTTCCTATATTTTTAATTAAAACAAATAACTCCCCCTTACACAATCAAAATATGATTTCATACGTTGTGTTTTTTAAGGAATTCATGATTGCATGGGAAGGATATTTTGGAATAAAGAAAAGCCACTCACGAGGGTGGTGAAAATAGAAATTATGGGATGAGAATAGCAGCTCCCAGAGTCTAAATAACTTTGCAACTCGTGTGGGCCAGGCTACCCCAAACCAGGGGCGTATCCACGTGGGGGCAAATGTCCGCACGTGCGGACATTAAAATTTGTTTTTTTTCCAGCAAAATGGCATCGTTTCATTTTAGGCCATTTTTTTAGGTTTTCTTCATCAGTTTTCTTCATCCGCAGCGGCAGCCTACACCACCTTGCGACCTCGTCTTCATCGCGCAAACAAGGCAGCTTCATCGCGCCGTCCAGCACTTCGCCACTCCGTTCAAGCCTCGTCGCGCATCGTGTCGTCACTCCTTCCAAGCGTCGTCTTCGACCTTCTTCATGCGTCGCTCGTCACGCCGTTCAGGGAGGTTTCGTCTTCAACCTTCGTCGTGCCTTCCAAGCCTGAGCCTTGAAGGTTAGACTCGTCTTGAACTCATGATTGTTGGTTGCTAATAGCTTGATATATTCCGTGACTCCAAAACCCAAATATGCGTTTTTTATTTGTTTTTTTTTTATTTCTATGAGGAATTAAGGATTGTGCAAACCATTGTTGGCTATTGATATATTTCGTGACTCCAAACATGCATTTTCTTTTGTTCAGGCCTTCAGGTTACAAATTAGTAGTTAGTTACAAGTTACAAATTTTTTTCAACAGGTACTTGTGATCTTCTATTTATGGTTATTAAATTTTCAATCTTTGCATTGTGCCTAATGAAATTACACTTTTGTTTGTTCTTATTTTCATTATTGTGAGTTGTAACATTTAGTACGTTTGCTGGAGCATAAATTTCATTAAAATTTGTGTGTTTATTTGATATTGCTACTGCCTTCAGGTTACAAATTGGTAGTTAGTTACAAGTTACATATTTGTTTAGAACAATTTTTAAATCAAAAACATGACACGTAAATCAAACATGTCCAATCTAAATTGCATATGCCCAATCAAAGATGTATATTACATGTAGACATTGTTCCGTAGGCAGAGCCTGCACTGGGAATTTGCAATCGTTGGATTCTAATTGTGGTTTCGTAATAATTTAACAAGTTTCAATGAAAGGTAACTTTCTATACTTATTTATTTGTTATAATTGTTTTAATAGCATAAACAATATAATTGATATTTAATTTTTTATTTGTCAGGGATACAATCTTATTTCAAACGTTTAAAATCCACAAATACAGGAACTGAATCCAATCAACCTCAAAGACAAAATGTTTCAATTGTGAAAAATTCTCCTCAATCTCAAGGGCAAAGTGTACTACCACAAGCATCTCAATTTCAAAGTTTTGAACAACCACCTCAAGCAAAAGTTAATATAGAAAATTTTGAAGCAGATTCAGATAAAAGACCTTCAATTTATTCAATGACATAAATCCTATAGAGAGAGAGAGGATATTCGGAGAGCTTATTTGCTCAAGGGGCTAACTCAACCAATTCTTAAACCATTCCCTCAAACAAAAATGTTTGGAAAAATGCGTAGATTCAATCCTAAGTGGTATGAAGAATGTGGTTCTTGGTTGGAGTATAGTGTATCACAAGATGCATGTTTTTGCTTGTATTGTTATCTGTTTGATATGGAGGTTTGAGGTAGTGGTTCAACGAAGGAAGAATTTGTCAGTAAGGGGTTCAAAAATTGGCCAAAGAAGGATAGAATCAAAGTTCATGTTGGGGAGTATAGGAGTGTTCATAATAGATATTATCAAGTTGGTAAAAATTTGATGAAGCAAAAGCAACATATTGATATTGCCTTTTCAAATATTTCTGAACAACAAAGAATTGATAATCGTATTCGGTTGAAAGCTTCTTTAGATTGTGCTAAATATCTACTACAAAATAGTTAGCCTTTTCAGGGGCATGATGAATCTGAAAGTTCAAAACAACAAGGTTTATTTCTTGAAACTCTAAAGTTTTATACTAAGCCAAATAAAGAAATGTGTAATGTGGTCTTGCAAAATGTCCCCGATAATCACAAAATGACTTCATCAAAAATTCAGAAAGATCTTGCTCAAGCTTGTGTTGATTTTACTGTTAAAGCAATAATTAATGATCTCGGGAATGATTACTTTTCCTTGCTAGTTGATGAAGCTCGTGATGTTGCAATTAAAGAACAAATGGCAGTTGTTCTTCGATATGTAAACAAAAAAGGGTATATTGTTGAATGTTTGATTGGCATAATTCATATTTCAAATACTACTGCACAATCACTAAAAGAAGCGATTGATGGGCTATTTTCTAAACTTGGTTTAAGTTTGTCTAAATGTCACGGTCAAGACTATGATGGTGCTAGTAATATGCGGGGTGAATTCAAAGGGCTTAAGAGTTTGATTTTGGCAGACAACAAATCTGCATTATACATTTATTGTTTTGCTCATCAGTTACAGTTGACACTTGTGAAGGTTGCAAAATATAACAAAAAGATTCAAGAATTTTTTGACATGCTTCAAAAGATGGCTACCGTGGTGGGTAGTTCATGCAAGCGGAAGAAAATTCTTCAAATGAATAAATATTAGCATATCGTTGAAAGAATTGCTTGTGGTGAAATACCAACTGGAAAAGGTTTAAATCAAGAGACAACCTTAAAGCGACCTGGAGACACTCGTTGGGGTTCCCATTTCGGTTCAATTACAAGTGTTATCTCATTATTTTCTCCAATAATTTCCTTGATGAAAATTATTGAAGACAACCCTAAGAATGATGTTGCAAGAACTGAGGTTACATTTTGTATGCCATGGAGGATTTTGAGTTTGCATTCTTGTTGCATCTTATGCAACTTATCTTGGGGATTTCTTATGAGTTGTTGCAAGCACTACAAAGAAAAGATCAAGACCTTTTAAATGCAATTGGTTTAGTGAACGTAGTCAAGTGTCGTTTACAAGAGGTGAGAGATAATAGCTTTGATGAATTGCTTCAAGAAACGAACATTTTTGCCAGTAAATATGATATTGACATTCCAAATATGGAGGACGTTTATTGTCCTAAAGGGAGATCAGGACGAAGATTGGAATCATTCACATTCTTGCACTACTTTAAAGTGGAGTTATTTAATAGAGTGATAGATACTCAGGTTCAAGAGTTGGGTGATCGATTTGATAATGTCAATACCAAGTTGCTTGAGTGTTTGAGTTGTCTTGATCCTCGTAACTCATTTGCTACTTTTAACAAAGAAAAGTTGATTGGGTTTGCTAGATTTTATCCTTTGTAGTTTAATGAACATGCAAATATTCCTTTTCTTTCTTCAAGTCTCGGTAATTTTATTGTTGATGTAAGAGTTGATTCTGATTTTGTCAATTTAAAAAGATTTTCTGACTTTGCTTTGAAGATGGTTGAGAAGAGAAATGATATTGTTTATCCATTGGTTTATTTGTTGATAAAGCTGACAGTTGTTCTACCAGTAGCAACAGTTAGTGTTGAGCGATTTTTTTTTGCAATGACTTTTGTTAAGGATAAGTTGCACAATCGAATGAGTGATGATTGGTTTAATGCATGCATGTTAACTTATGTTGAACCTGATATATTTTACAAGATTGATGATGAAGATATAATGCAATATTTTCAAGGAATGAAGAATCGAAGAATGCTTTTTTAATCATTCTATTGTGATCATAAACCTTCACAGTATTTACTTTGTAGCTTCTATTATTTTTGCTGTTATCTAGTCTTTTTATTGTGGTGCTTTAATTTTTTTGCTTCTAATCTTCTACTCGCTAGTCGGGTTTAATTGGAGAATGACTTTTATATCTTCCAAAGGTAAAATATATATTATTTTCTAATATTTCTTGTAATGTATGGGCTACAGTTCCACTTCATTTGCAAAGAGACTTGTTGCTTTTGCATGTATTGGAGGAATATTTTTCTTAGGAAGGTATTTTTTCACTTATAGGCTTTTTCTTTGTTTCTTAATGTGAGTTATAATGAGTCTTATCCTAGTTTATGTGTTACCTTCTTTTTTAATTGGGATTTTCTTTTAGGTTATGTGTCATATTCTGACTTAAAAAGAAAGGATTGATGTCAGGTTTAACATTTTCAAACTAGTTAATATCTAGAGATGATGGTCTTTATTGTGATTTTGCTTGCCTTATGTACAAGTAATATTGACTTTTTTATTCACCATTATAAATAGAATGATGATGAATGGATGTACTGGAGTATATTTTCACATTTATTTTGGAGGATTATTAAAATTTGGGGGTTATATGATTGGTCAAACTGTATCTTGTTACAAAATAACTACATTTTAAACAGGTTCATAATCTTGTATATAAAGCATTGATTTAAATTTTCTTTAAAAAAAATTTTTGGGACAACCCCATCATTAAGTGTGCGAACATAAATAAATTTTCATGTATTCATCACTATCCCAAACTATACATTACCCTTGCCACTTTTCCAAAATGGCATCCCTAAGTGATGAATGATTAGAATTTTCCTTAAGAACTTATAGTAAACGTGTTTTTCTCAAAAAAAAAAAAAAAGAAGGAAAAAAACCTATAGTAAACGTGTGTAACAAAATGCCTATAAAAACCCGTCTTGACAAAATTCACTTCATAGAGGGATGATCAGAAAGTTGATATTGTAAAAATAAATATACATATATTATTTATTTTTGAAAATTAGGTTTATTATTAAGGTTATTAGGTACGACTACCTCAAAAAAAAGTTAGGTACGACATTTTCTAATAATAGTATAAAATCTACTAATTTATGTGTCAATTTCGAGCCAGGATGGCAGATGCAGCTCTTTATGCGTTCTTGCGGGATCGGACTTCTGTTTGTTAGTTCTGTTTCTTTTTCATTCCTCACTGTTCCAAAATAAAATAGAATTGATTAGATTGTTCATAGAACTCCTTTAGATTTTGTTTTATTATTTGTTAGATTAATAGTGTTTGGACTTTGAACAACACAAGAATCAATTATATATACTCCATAAAATCATGGTGTGACACCATGAAAAAAGTAAAAGTAACTATTTTTTATTTTATCTTTACCATAACAATTTAATTAACTATTTCCTATACTATGAATCTAATTCAAACACAATATAAATTATGTTGATGAGTCTTATAATACATATAATAAAGAGGAGGAAAACTGGAAAAGTAAGATTGTAAGAGAATGAGAAAGCGACAAAATACATATATACAAAAAGTTAAACTTGCAAATTTAATTTATAAGTATACCAATTAAGATGACTCCATGCGTTATGTTATAACGTACACATCGTGTTATAATACTGTGCAATGCAGTGCACACTGCCCATGCAGGATTCCTTTTGTCCAACATGTCCAATAATTAACTAGTGGGGCGTAAGGGGGATGGAGAACATTGTATCGGTGCATTCAATTCCATTTATGGATTATGGACCAAATTCGTGGGTTTTTCATCAGATCACATAATTTTGTTAGCTTTCAGATGACGTGTGAATAATGAAAAGTTAGAAAGATTCTTATTTCAGATCTTGCAAATGCAGAAGATGAACAGAAAAGGTAAAGTATAAATTAAATGCCCCTGCATGATGCACTAGTTTTAATCATTATTTTTATAGGCCACTAGTTTTAATCAAGTGTTTTCCACAACAATGGATTATGGATATAGAAGATCAACTACTTGACTAGTTGTGCAAACTTTGCTCATTTTCTTTGATGTCAACAAAAAAAAAAATTGCTCATTTTCTTGTGTCACTTATCTTAATTAGTTATAGTAAATTTCATGCATGGCATGTATTTTCTTTCTCTCTTTTTTCTTTCTTGTATTCTTTTTGTCTGTCATCTCTATTACTTCTTAAATTACTACCAAAATCAAAGAATGCTGCTACAAGCATACAACGCCTACTACATATAGGGATACTGATTCTACTATATACAGTTCAACGAGAGTAAAAAAAAGGATCTGCTGCAATCTTATGTTAAGTCAAAATGAGTCAAAAGTCCCTTTTGAGTGGCTGACTATGGTCATGAGTTGTCTTACATCTCAATGAATGCTATGTAGTTATGTGTATTAATAATATTGAATCAAGAGTAACTATTTTTCATGTAATAACCGGTGATATTGAGTACTTGCATGTCCAGTTTTTAAATGCTAGACAACATTTAATTATAAATTATTAATCACGTTGAATTGTGTTAAGTGCATCAATTTTACATACATATTAATAGAAAAGGAGCAATATGTGATTAATTAATGTCGTGTAATCCAAAGGATTGACATGGTAATATAAATTGTGTTTACATGAATAAGGATGATCTATTTAAAGGGAAAATCTATGTTCGATTTTTATTATGGACAAAATTTCTTTAGATCAACGACAGTCACACATCACGAGTGAGATTAATCTCTAATTCGGTAAATAAGGGAACACATGTGTTCTATAAGCTAAGACAAAAAAATCACTGAGATTAGTGTCTAATTCGGTAAATAAGGGAACACATGTGTTCTATAAGCTAAGACAAAAAAAAATTATGCCGTGCCATATTATTTCTTATTTCTTATTATCCTTATATATGCATTGCACGATTAACACCTTTATGTATTTGCTTGATTGCAATTACGACATCAGTCCTAATATAGCATTATAAATTGAAACCCTATTGCTCCGTTCAAGAAAAACGGATGTGTTCCCAACAAGGAGTTGCTGGAAATCTTGCTATGGGATCAAACTCTCTCTCTCCTGAAGATGTCTATGGTGGAAGAACACCTTAGGGAAGAAGATCACACTTGCAGGGAGAAACACCACAATCTGGACGTGGGATGTGTGCCAAGTGTGTATTGAAAAGAGAGAGCTAGAAAAGTGTGTGTGTGTACCTTTCACCATGGGAAGTATTGCATTTATAGGGAGCTAACCTGGACCTTGAAGATGATCTTTTCCAGGCCCATTGCCTTATCTTGAGATATCTGCTGCAATCTTTCCGTTTTTACTCGGTCATAATATTTCTGTTGATACTCTGAATATTTAAACTGATATGCTGAATATTTGGTTTATTTAAGGAATGATCTGATACTCTTTTATCCGTAACAGATGCCCCTCAGCCCGGTTATCTAGAATTCTGGATGGCCGGGGTGCATATTGGTCCGACCTACTTTAAAGCGATTTCATACGAGTGACGCCGACCTCATGTAGGACCGACCTCGTATGAATGATGCCGACCTCATGTAGGACTGACCTCGTATGAGTGATGCCGACCTCGCGTGGAGCCAACCTCACGTGGAGTCGACCTCGTGTGGAGAGTCCGGGCCGAGGTAGTCGATATCCGAGGTAAGGTTCGCTTTTGCCCCTTGCTGAGGTGATCGATGTCCGAGTTCACTTTTGCCCCTTTCTCATTGTATTTTATTCTGGTGCTTTATTTGCTCTTTGCTTCTGCTTCTTTTGCATTCTCTTTTTCTTTTGCGTATCGTGGCTCCAATTGTCAAGCGTCTATTTGGCCGAGACCAATGGTCGGGCTCTAGACATATTTGGCCGGGACCATTGGTCGGGCTTTAAACGTATTTGGCCGGGACCACAGGTCGGGCTCTAAACATATTTGGCCGGGACCACTGGTCGGGCCTTTAGATGTCGTTCTGGGATCTTTGTCCCGACTTAGCAACTGTCAACGTATTTGTAACATCATTTAAGTGTAATTCTTTCGGCCGACCCGATGATTCACCCATGATAGTTACGTCGGCTTGATCAGGACCGAGATAATACGAAACAACGACTAAGCATTCAAATCTGTGCACAGTAATTTTCCTTATAACAAGGATTTTATTAAATTTCTTCGAAGGTTACATGATTTTCATGATCTCAATGACTGATCTGCGCGGGTTCTACACCCCTGGATCAACTAATGAGAAACACATGATAAATCTATTGATTTGGTCTCCCGTGACCCCAATGACGGGCTTGATGGCCAACTAAAGGGGAACACACGGTGAGACAATAATCCATGATCCCTATGACGAGCTCAGTAGCCAATTAAAGGGAAACACATGGTGTCCATGATTCCGATGACAGACTTGAGGCCAACTAAAGGGAAACACATGGTGGAATTCCATGATCCCAATGACAGACCCTAAGCCAACTAAAGGAAAACACATGAACTGGCATTTTGGCTGCTCTTTGTGAGCTGTAGTACTTATTTAACTTGTCTGCGTTCCAAGTCCGTTTGACTTGCTTGTCGTCCGATGTCTCCAGTAAGTATGCTCCTTGTCGAAGATTTTGGATAACCAGGTACGGTCCTTTCCGACCTGCTGCTAACTTTCCTCGGACCTCGGGTCGTCTCTTACCGACCTTACTTGAGGTATTTCTTTCGTTGGTTGGCTGTGTCGCCTCCTTCTCTCATTCCCATCGTGATGACATTGCACTCGAACTCGGGCTCTGAGAATTCTTCGTCTTTCTTGCTCCTCTTGTCATCTCGTTGCTCATTCTCCTGCTGGGCTTTTCTCTTGCCGTGGTGCCCTTCAGTTCGGATCACGTAGTGTCGCAGTTTGCCTTCTCGTACAAATTTTTCTATTGCGTCTTGGAGCTCCCAGCACTGGTCGGTCGTATGGCCCGGTCCATTGTGAAAATCACAATACCGGGAATAGTCCAGTCCTTGTTTCCTTACTATCGGAGGAGGTCGGTTGACTTTTCTCATGTCGATGAAGGCGACCTCCTTCCATATTTGGCCACGTGAGACGGTCAACGGAGCGTAATTGTGATATTTCAACTCGTACTTTCCGGGTCTGGAGTGAGGGTCGGAACTGCTCCGTGGTGGTCGGCCCGCCGGGGTATTTGCTGGATGTCGGCTGGACGGTCCGACCTGGGAATTCTCCTGTCGTCGGTTCCAAGGCGAGGAGGGTTCTCTGTTTTCCCTCGGATCCGAGTTCGCGATCTCCATTTGTTCTAACTCCAAATATTTTTTAGCTCGGACTCTGAACTCATTTAATGATCTCACAGGATCTTTATAAATAGATTTGGCGAGGCGGGACGTTCCGTTGAGCCCGGCGGAAATGAGATGGACGTGTACTTTCTCCTCTAGGCCTTGAACTTGTAGCGCGGTTTCCTTGAACCGATCCAGGTAACTTTGCAATGTTTCTCCAGGCTGCTAGAGTATCTTGCCTAGAGTGAATTCTGACTTCGGCTATTTCTTACTGGTTGCAAAGTTCAGCAAGAATTTTTGGCCAAAATCTTCAAAGCTGTGGATGGACCTCGGTGGCAGGGAATGAAACCAGGTCTGGGCGGCTCCGGTCAGAGTAGTAGCGAAAATGCGTGAGATGATGGGCTCGTCAATACCTCGGACACACATCTGCATGTCAAACTCGTCGACGTGCACTTGCGGATCCTGGCTTCCATCATACTTGGACAGGAATGACCCGTCAAAGTCCTCCAGGAACTGAGCGTTAACTATTTGGTCGATGAACGGGCTATTGTTTTGGTGACCTCGGCGATACTTTCTTCGATATATGCCATTGCCTTGGTCGGGTCGGTGGATGGCTTCTGTTGGTCCTCTTGCAGCGCGTTCTGATATAGTAGTCGTGGCAGCACGGAATGCCCCTTGCTGAGGACGTGATCTTCGCTCCTGGTCGGAATGGTACGTCGGTTGGCTATTGCCGGTCTCGGCAGCTCGGGTCGGTGTTTCGGGCCTTTGTCTTCTTGCATTATGCTCCTGGTGGTCGGTATTTTGCCGACGTTCTTCCTCTTTTCTCTTGTTACTGCGTTCTTCCAACTGGACAATTAGTAGCTGGATATCTTCTTGGCGCTGGAGTTCGTAACGCTTCTCCAGATTCTCCATTCGAACCAACAAGGACTCGAGGGCGTTCTGGATGAAACGCTGAGAGGTTTCTGGATTTTCTTGCGCGGCTGGCGGTGTGCTGGTCGGCACATGTGCAGCTGATCCCGTACGGGATGAGTTTGTGTGTGATAATGCATCTTCTACCACCACATTCTCTGGATTCGGATTCCTGGGTGGTTCTTCATGCCGAACGATCTGATGCCTTCTAGTATTAGCCATTGAGAGTTGGTGGGATTCGAAATTTATCGTCCCCACAGACGGCGCCAATGTTCCGTTCAAGAAAAACGGATGTGTTCCCAACAAGGAGTTGCTGGAAATCTTGCTATGGGATCAAACTCTCTCTCTCCTGAAGATGTCTATGATGGAAGAACACCTCAGGGAAGAAGATCACACTTGCAGGGAGAAACACCACAATCTGGACGTGGGGTGTGTGCCAAGTGTGTATTGAAAAGAGAGAGCTAGAAAAGTGTGTGTGTACCTTTCACCATGGGAAGTATTGCATTTGTAGGGAGCTAACCTGGACCTTGAAGATGATCTTTTCCAGGCCCATTGCCTTATCTTGAGATATCTGCTGCAATCTTTCCGTTTTTACTCGGTCATAATATTTCTGTTGATACTCTGAATATTTAAACTGATATGCTGAATATTTGGTTTATTTAAGGAATGATCTGATACTCTTTTATCCGTAACACCTATCTCTAGCAAGAAAGGTTCTCTACCATTCCCGTAAAAGAATTACATAAAGGAACCTGATCACTGCATTCAAATAAGTGTCAACAAAAGGGGAACATAGTTGCAGCATTTTTTGTCGTTGGTTTCTTTCTTTATGTGTTATTTATTCTGTTTTTGGTGGGACTGTAGCTTCCTGTTATGAGTTCAGGTTTGTGTTCATCTTCAGATAGTGATTTTTGTTGGGGGTGTTAATTTGCGGAACTATGTATCTTTGGAATGCGTCTTCTAATAATATTTCTTTGCTTAAAACACGAGTATGAGAAGGAAAGTAAAAGGGAAGATTCAGATTGAGATTAGGAATAGATTTTCTATTCTACAAACCCAGACGGGTCTCCGATAATTTATGACAGGGTTTTCCTTTAAAATTTTCTCTTTAAAAGTTAAAAATCCTTTAATTGGCTTCTATAAAACTATTTTTTGAGCTGTTGTGTATTAAAATATTACATTCACTTTTATTTTTTAAAAAACTGTGTTCAACCACGTTTACTTTATACAGAGAAGATAAAAATAAGAGTTTAAAATGTTTTTATTCTCTAATTTTTTTAAATTCTACTTTTAGTTCTTGTTGTTCGGTTTTTAATCTTTAAACTTTTCTATTATTAACATTTTCAATCTTTGTCTTCAAGCATCACCATTAAATAATGAACTGATAATCATCTTTTGAAAATCGCGTGAATTTATGCACATCATTAACTAATATGATGATGATAGGTTATATTCATATTTATTTTTTTTAAACTATGTTTTTAGTCTTTTATGTTTTTAGAAAATTCACTTTTACTTCCTTAATATTTTTCTGACCAATCTTAGTCTCTCATCTTTTTATAAAATTCACTTTTAATCTTTCAAAAATATTTATAAACAAGTGTTAGTTTTATTAGAAATATAAGTTATTTGGATTCAAATCTACAATCTTTTTTCCTTTTCTCAATCACTTAATCAATCTTATATATTTCGTTAAATAATTTTTTAATCGGTCTAAGTTTTTTAATTATATTTGTCTTCTTTTTCACTCTCCCAAAGTATCATCGTTTATAACTTTCCATGTAAGCAACTAATTTGACATAACATTCACATGATAAAGTTGCTAGTTTGAGATACTTTTTTTGGCTGTTCTTTTAAGAAGCTACAAATTTTTTGGTAGGGTAAAACTACCAGGAAAAAAAAAGGATTTGAAAAGTAAAAAAACAAAAAGGGGATAGAATAAGCAAAATCAACAAGTCATAGTGACACTGCGATGGAGTGAGCAAGAGGTGCCAATGGTGGAAGAGAGAGGCAATGACGATAGGTTCCAATGTCAGCGATAATTTTCAAGTGAGTTGTGAATTTGTGTATTGTTAGTTGTTGATTTTTCTTATGATGTCTCATTTTCTGTTTATTTTTTCAAAATTTCAATTTTTTTTTTTGACAATTTTACAATGCCAAAACATTTTGTAGGACTTAAGATAACTAGAAAATATCTCTTGAATCATAAATATTTTACCATACGTCTGTTCTGTTAAAAAAGTAGTTCTACAAAAATTGAGTTTCACCCATAAACTAAAATCAGCTTATAATTTATCTGAAATTAAATGAAATTGCTTCTACAAAAACTGTGTAAATTTAGTTTATGATAACAACTTAATTCATTTTATCTTTTTATTTATTTTTCAATACAAATAAGTTTATTTAAATTGGGTTAAGAATATATTTGACAATAATCACTACGTACCTATTTGAGTAAGCTTAACCAAAAATACTTCTAAGATAAAAAAATAAATGATTTTTTTATTATAAGTTTAAATCAGCTTATACATTAATTTGTATAATTTTTTTCATATAACTTCTCTAAAAGTTAATTTTTTAATTTATGTATAAGTTAATTTAACTTATGGGAAAACATTATTGTTATTTTTTATTTTTTTCTGCTAGAAATTCTTGTGAATAAATTTATGCAAACATAGTCCGGGTATGTTTACATCTATTCCATGAGCAAGAGAGGTGATTATACAAGTAAATAGTACTTACTAGTGATGAATTGGTTTGAGCACAGATAGAGCAGTGAAAGCAGTGAGCATAAGAAACCCAAGTTCTTGAAAGATACCCAGCGCTAGCTTCAGAACGAGTTTGTGCATGGACATGGTGTCGGCATCCCAAACTCTAACCGTGGTTCCCATTCCACTCTTGGCGTCTCTCTGCTCAGCTTCCTTCATGCACCGCCAGCATTAGGTTTTCCAGCACTGCAGCTTCTCGCTGTTGTGGTTTGGAAGGTGCTTGAAGTCACTGATAAATCTGTAGAAATTGTTTGTTCGTAATGCATGAGGATGGAAGAGTTGGAAATAAGAGGAAACTACAGTTTCCGATTCGTTTACAAGTGCTTTAGTTTTGATTCATTGTATAGACTTTTATACAGTAACATATGTTGAAGATGTAACCAACAAAGTCCATCATATATAGACTGAATTTTTAAGCATGTTAACAAATAGAGGTTCGATTCCTCATGCATGCACATGGATCAAATTTTATTGAGAGAGACAAAATTTATTTTTGTAATTTATATATTTTGAAAATTAGTCTCATAATTTTTAACTATCCATATGTCTTTCTTAAAAAAAAAATGTTGAAGATGTAAGGAAGTGGCTAGAAGTCACTTGCATTAACTCACTTTCATGAGAAATGCCAGTGGACAACATTTTTTTCAACATATATACCTTTTACCATAAAGTAATTATATATAACTATACATCTTCGATCAGGTATCATACACTTAATTTGCAGTAAAAAAATCATATACTTAATTAACATTTATTATTTATCTTTATTTCTAGGATATATATTCTAGTGGAGAATAAGAGGAATTTCACATGTTTAATACACATGATTATTTGTTAATTATACACACAATGTTGATACATTATATTACCTTTTTTTTGTGAACACATTATAACATGTTTTATACCTATGTTTTTCTCTTCTTATTTTTCTTCGTTAAGTGTTTTTTTATCGGCCAAATAAATATATATTAATAAAAGAAAGGCACCAGAAATGCCAAAAAAACAGAAAAATAAACATATTCAGCAAGTTAATAAAAAAGAAAAACAATAAAAATACTTCAAATGTTCTCTAAGTGTTTACTAGATATTAGTGTCCATCCATCTTTATCTTTTACAACATAAAACAAAAGTATCATATACCACACTAGTTTGGTATTGGATCAAGCTCCTGCGTATAATAAACTTTCTTTGACGAAAATTAAACATTTATCAGTATAAATAAATTAACAATATGATATATTGTACTAATAGTAACAACTTTAATAATATATTAATTAATAATATTTTTTGTTATATAACAATTAATTTAACCTAATTATCCATGTTATTAGCACTTTATTCTAATATGATGTATGATATTCCATACCTAGCTATAAGTAAAGTTCATTATATTGTGTTATTTGTGTAGTATTCTTCAATTGCTGAATGTAAATCATAATTTATACAAATATAACCTAAGCACATATATTTGTTGGGTCATGAGTAAAATTCATCAATGTATCATGAGCAAAGAACTTTGACAAGAAAGATCATCATACATGAATTTATTATTAATTTCGTTATGCCTAGATATTCATTTGAGTTAATCATGAGTTCTAATTAATACTACTTATTGTATCTCTTATGTATTCTACATTAAATACTTTTCTAGTGAATATGAAGCTCCCTTAAAAAAAATCAATATGAAGCCAAACATTCATTAGATTTTCCAACAATATGTCATTAACATTTTATTTTATAAAGAAAATGAAAGTGAATAATTTAACATTTTTTTATCATAGTACAATATATATATATAGTATTGAGATCATATGAGAAATTCCAAAATGAAAATCCGACAGGTGGTGTTGGCCAAAAATTGATATCTCTTTTAATTGGGATGACTTTTACTACGAGTTATCCCCGCATAATATATGCTCACCAAACACAAAAGACACGTGATGGAACTGAGAAAATGAATCTTCACAAAATAGATTAAAAGAAACGAGCATCACTTATCTCATTCCTTTGTCACCACGTGAATAAACTCTACTCAAGATAGAAAAGTAATTCTTTATTCTTTTTCGAGAAAAAAAAGAAAAAACGGATATTCATTAATAAATAAATAATCTAGGAAACACGTGTCAAGGAATTCCCAGGAATCAATTGGCCCATTGCCACATACAAGATTGAGAAGTGATATTAGCTAACTATTCATCAAATGATAGTTTTAGCATTGAAGTTTTATTTTCAAAATGTGTTGAAACAAATTGTGAACTAAAATGGAAAAGTTTTCACCAAAAAAAACTAAAATGGAAAAGAAGACTTCTTATATGTAATTTTTTCAAATGAAAAATTGAATTTAGCAAAAAGGGTAAATTTATAATGTAATCAATTAATTTTAATATTAGAAATTTTTCTAGGAGAAGTGTTTCAACCATATCTAAAACAAGATTATCTACAAAAGAGAATACTAGTAAGAAAAAAGAAAATCTAAAAAAAGATTGAATCAGGTTAAAAAAATTAAGAAAATAGAAATTGCTAAGAATAGTTATAGGAAATCATCAAGAGCAATTTATGGGATGTTATTAATGTAGACAAAGATGATAACGAGTTTTAAACTAAAACTTTATACAACTACAAATTTAATATCCAAACTTTATCACTAGTCATTAGTGGCCAACCCAACGGAGTATATCAAGGTAATTATAACATTTTAGTCAGACTCTTCTTTTTAATTCTCTCTCAATGGAAAACTTAAGCTAAATACAACTTTAAATATATTTTCAAAAACAGTTATATATATATAAAAGAAGTGTCCAAAGAAGATGGTAAGAGAAGTTGTGCTTTTCTGCTTTGGAAACACGCTAGCTTCTTCTCACTTTTTGTCTCACCACAGCTCCAATTTCCAAACACAACCTTAGAATTGAAACAGAAACGTCATTTGCCACTCACAATGGTGATAGCTTATGCAATGGCTCTATCTATATATGCGTGGATGATTTAGGCTTAGCTCCGAAAAGAAGGAGACAAATGCAGAACAAAATGAGGTGTTATATATATGAACTATTCAGTAATGGGGACAGATTCTATTGGTCATCTTCAATGGCACACGGTAGCAATGTTTTCAGCAAGGATTAGGGCTTAGGCAACTTGAGTAGTTACCAGGTACGTGGTTCAAGTATAGTCACGCATTCAGCTGATACCATTTTTACATTATTATCATTACTGACTACAGTATTAAATTCGTACTTATAAAAGTAGTGTATTTATTTTTTCATATATAAGAATAAAAAACAGATACCAACATAGGTGGATCCACATTCTAGGTTAATTGCCCCCAACAAGAAATTTTTGCTACATAAATATATTTAATAGTTTTTATTTTTGCTCCCATAAAAAATTTAATATTATCCTCATAAAATACTTTTTTTAAATAAATGTACAAAGTTATAAGTGAGAATAAATTGATATTAATTTTATTATTTTATTTTTGTGAACGATGCCCTTTAAACTATTGATTGCTTAATAAATATCATTAATTATCTATAAAAAAATAAACATTAATAATTAATCCATGTAGGAAACACATAGGATTTTAGATTATGGGGATGATTGTTTTTTGGTCAGCTTGTTTAAAGAAGCAGGCATCAAAGGTTATAATGTATTCAGACCAAATATATACTAACCTTTTGGTTTTTTTAGGCTGTGCTTATCACTCTTTGATGTATATGGGTTTGGGTATCTCTTGTATCCATAAAAAAAAATTAAATAGCTAATACATGCATAATAACTGGTATCGATTGCACACTTTTTTCTTCTTCTGATCATTGTATTAATTTAAATTTTAAAGTACGTAGTTAAAAAATATAATTTGTTATCACTTATATGTGCTCACAACCAGAAAAGAGGGTGTATAAATCCTCTAGTTAAATATTTGATTCTCAACTAGATTCTTTCCTTTTGAAGTGCCGCTGATAGTGGATAGCTATTTTCCTTTTGAATCCACACACTCCTTAATTATTTTAAAGCAAATTTGTTCCTTTCAAAGCACATATTACTGTAGCTTTTGAAAGTAGGTTCTTTCCTTTTAGGAATGCTAGCTGCTACTTCATTCATGCATGCACATACGTAATTTCTTTTGTTTTTTTGGGTGTTAGAAACATTCATTCCTTTTAAAGCCAAATTATTTTCTTTCCTATGAGTGGTTTGTCACAGCCCCCCCTCCTTTAGTAATTTAATTTTGCCTTTGGCATTTTTAGTTGACATCGAAAATGTCACCACCAACATGGGACATCAAACGGCATAGTTGAATAATTATCTCCTTTACCATAAGATACATAAAGTGTGATAAATGCTAAAAGGACATTCCACGTTTTGCAACACAAATCACATTATATATAGAACATTCCACGTTTCAAGACTACATTTGATGTATTAAAATGTGTTAAATATAAAACAGTTAATAGGAGGATTAAGAGTTCATAGAAATAATAATTTTAAACTGTTAATTAGTATAGTATATTAAAAATTGTCATGCTCAAGAATTAAAATGTTAGAATAAATTACGCTGTAAGTATTACTATAAAAATTTCATTATTTTATGAATTTTTATTACTCAAATTTTATTTTCATGTATTTTACCATCCAACTTTCACAATATTACATATTATATCACTTAAGTTATTTCTTTAACTTCATCCAAATTTTAACATTTTGCAAATATTGCTATTCAATTTTTTAATTTTTGTACACTTTACCATTACATTAGTAACAAAATTATGTAAAAAGTCATTTTTATATATCGATTATAATTATAACTGATGTAGAAAGTTACTTTCTATATCGATTATGATTATAATGTAAAATGTCATTTTTTTATATAAGTTGTAAATTTTTGTTTGTTGTCTCCTCAATCAAATTAAGAACTCATTTTTATAGGAATGACTAATCACAAATATTAATTATATTTCTTTAAAATTGTTAAATTTCGTTTAATATTTCATAGAGATAAACGATATGTGGATATAGTAGAATTTCTTTTTTTTTTTCTCCTATTCAAACTAATATTCAATCAAATTAATAAAATAAAATATACCTTTTAACAAAATGCAAAAGAAATAAAATATCGGTGTATTATATTGCCTGCAGTATTATCTAATAATGAATGTTGATGACTGATGAATATAATTTAGAATTAAGCAAATTAAATGTTTGGGTTGGTATAGCAAAATTGAAACTAAAAAAAATGCTTTTAACTTATTTTGATCGAGATCAACATAATACATCCAGGGACGGATACAAAGGACAGCCAGGGGCTTTAGCTCCCCTCTTCAAACTTCTTTATTTTTGTGAATAAAAGTATTATTAATAATATATATAATAATTAATAATTATATACTACTTCCATTAAAAATAAATTAATATATGGTGATTAATAAATCTAATAATTAATACCATTAATTATATATTAGTCTTTTTAATAATATATATTGTCACTAATTATAATTTAGTTCAAAGATATATATATATATATATATATATATATCTTATTTTTATATGACTTCCATCAATTATTATGATCTAAATTAACTATGTTTTGTGTATTATTATATGTCTCATTTATCTATTTATATATCTAATTATTAACATTATATAACA
>PYAF01001361.1:317603-342051 GCA_007407185.1 Glycine tomentella | reverse complement strand
ATTATTGTAAGTGTTGTTTGATAGTGATTGTATTTGTGAGATTAAAGAGTCTTTTAAAATTTGAAAATTTGTACGAGTTATAAATACATGTATTTTCTTTTTTTATAATTTGAAAAAAAAAATTAATTTTACGTGTATAACTAATGATAATTTTATAAAAGTTATTATTTATTAAATATTTATTTATTAGAAGTTATATATTTAAATAGTGAAAGTAAAAAAAAAAAAAAATCAACCCTCCTTTTTCCTGGATCCGTCCCTGAATTCATCAATCCTTACTAGGCTCAACCTATTGTAAGTCCAAAATAATAATAATAAATTAATATAATTATTGAGTTTTTTTAAGTTTATTTAAATATTATTTAAAAAATATTCACTCATGTAAATAATAATTATTTCCAAATCTTTTAATATGAATTCACTTAAGTTTTTAAAATTAGCCAATTAAACAAATTATTAAGGCTTAACTTTCCATCAACTATTAAACGAGAGTTTATATTTATTTATTTACATGCATTAGGCTGTAATAAGTCTTTTTAATTAAGCAATGAATACTAAATTTATAGTGTGCTATAGCAGTCGCAGCTTAAGTTATGGACTTTTGAAGTACTCACATATACAAGCTATAATATTCATTAGAGAACTTTAGAAAATCCTAGTTTTGCGACTAAGCGTGGTGGCAAAACACCCAAGTTTCCTATGACAGTATCAATTCCTTTTCTCATATTTTTTAAATTTGATGGATGGCTTAAATATTATTTAGTTCTTTAAATTAGGATAATAATATTTTTTAGTCTTCTAAATTAAAGTTTTTTTCATTCCTCATGAGAAATTTTTTTTAATCCTTCTTCCGAAAAAAAATTATATATCAAACCAAAAATATTAAATTTGTAATTTGTGATAGCTTTTCCCTATTCGAATTTGATTTTTTAATTTAAATTTGAGAACACAATTGTGGAGGTTAAAAATTTCAAAAATTACAAAAAAAATGAAATATTTTTTTTAGTCTTGGCATTTTAGATGTTTTTGTTTTTCGTCTTTAATTTCTATAAATATATTTGTTTTATTTTTTTTCTTAAAACAATTTAGATAAAAAAAAATATTTTTCTAAGCTTTATCTAAACCCTTTTAAGAACGAAAAAAACATAATTTATAAGGATTAAAATCAATTTTTTAAGGACGAAAAGTAAAAAAGAAATACTAAATTACAACGACTAAAATTAAAAGTATTTGAGCCAAAAAAAAATCAAAAATCATATTCATCTTCTTTCTTCATTCACCAAATAACAAAAATCATGAACAAGTTATCTTTAATTGCAGATTATAATTATTCTCATATTATTCTTCGCTGTCGGAGAAAATTTCGAACCATGGCCCTGTTCTTGTCAAACTAAAAAAGAATCACTCACATCACATGGTCCATGGGACAACAATTCTTAGGCATTTATAAAAGCTTGGAGACGCATTGAAAGAATAATATACCGAGACCAGGTTTGTGAATTCAAGCAAAAAAAATACATCGTAAGAGCCACTAATTCCTTCTAGAGCCAGTCAAATGAAATTGTATAAGAAAACACTTTTTCGTCTGCAAATAAAAAAAAATTATATATATATAAGCCTTAAATGAACTCCAATTAACTATATGTGCCATACATGTGTTAAAGGAATCATTATGTAAGCTATATATCGAGTTAAAATTAACTATATAACCTTAAAATCTATAATTTCAATGCTTGGTTTGCAAGGTCTTTCTTTACAGCGTCGAGATTACTATACATGCTCACAAATCAAAATTATGGTTGTATATAATTGAACTCCAATCCTACCATTGCACATAACTTCTACCTCCTTCCAAGTTCCAACTATAGTTAAGCTAATATGCTTCGAGTCTTCGACCACACTCACCCTCCAAAAAATGTAGCTACACCTACAACCATCTTTACTTTGTCAAAACATGTGTTATGTCAATATTAAAATATTTATTTTGTTAATCAATTAGTAATCACTCAAAATATGATTTTTAAAATAATTATTAAAAGTCAACAATTTTATTATAGATGAAAATATTTGATTGGATGATAATATAAAAAAGTCTGAAACAGTAAATGCTGTTAAGTTAAATTCTTGTAAAAAATCAAGATCTAATATACTTTTCCAATGATATGAGTAATAGTAACACGAAACCAGCATCAGTTTCTGTAAAAGATCGCATTAGAATTTATCTGTAGAGCAAAATTAAAAAACCGTTATATCTTGTTTTAGCTATGATTAAAAAAATTAAATTAACTCTTCAAAATTATCAATCCAGATTAAAAGTTGTTTTCATCTTTAGGTAGAAGCTAATAGTTGGAAGGAAAAAAACACGTGGTCAGTTTTATTGAATGAGGAATGGTACAAATAGCACTCTTTAACAGAGTCTATTACACTATTGAGTAAAGCTCGCAAAGCCTCTCTAAATAAAAAATGAATCATTAAATAAGAGATGGAGTGCACACCATTTAATGAGTTTACGTAAATGAAAAATTTACACAAGTTTTACGTAAATTTTAGTATGTTAAAAAATGTATATTATCAACGTTTCTCTTATTTGGATATTTGCACACTCACATTAAAAAAAAAAAAAAAAAAAACTTAATCACATAGAAAAACAAAACAAAAAGTTAAAAACAACTCTACAATGAGTGTTTGGAGTTTGATCTGTTCCCCAGGCTTTGGCAATAGGTTCTTGTCAACTTGATTATAATGCTGCTAAAACTAGTGAAACTTATTGAGATATTCAAACTACTGTAAGAGTAGACTTGATCCTTGTACAGTTTATTATATGGTTCTTTACGAAATTTGAAGCCCGGATTTTTCAAAAATAAGATTAAAAAGACATTTGAAAGAACAATTCTCCCCATGCAGACAATTTGTATAATTACCGTTTCTTACTTCCCTGCATGCTTATACCATAATAGACCTATATAACTAAATCCTGGGTTCTAGGGTTGTTATGAAAACAGTATTGTACATAATCATAAAACTCTATAAAAAAAAAAATATATATATATATATATATATATATATATATATCCAGAATTCATTATTTTCTCCAAATAGGGCTCTGAAATCATATTTTGCTTGATATTAGCATATCTACATTTACATGGGTAATAACGAAAATCATTTCTATCTTTTAGATGGCACGTCAATAATGCAGTCATGCAGGGCAACTTATTGAGAATGTTGTTTGAAATACTGGGTTAAAAGGATTTATATATACATTTTCGTTTATCATATTATTAGGATTCAAATCCCGATTAACTCTTGGATAAAGAATAAATTGTACTGGAAAAAGAATATTTCAACTTATGTATGCTCACGGTCTCCAACAAAGATTAATCATTATTTTTAATGGAAACTATTTCGTACCAAAATCATAATTAGCAAAAAAGAAGAAACATGGGCAATGAATTACTTTCCTTATGATATGCAAAGTGATTACGAACAGGTAAAGCAAGAAAACTACAATATATTGCTGTATTGCATTAGCATAGCAACAAGGGGATTGATGTTTGCACTTTTTTACTCTTCACACACCCCAAGCTTTTGGAAATTTATCATATATAACACCTAAACTACCCTTGCTTCACCACCAGCTCCCCTTCAATGAAGCCCCTCACCTCCACCACTCCTCCACTGTCTTCATTTTCAGCCCCACTGCCTTCTTGTCCTCCATGTGAGTTCTCGCATTCCTGCCCCTTCTTCATTTCTATTCTTCAATTGTATTTTGTTAACATGTTCCCATTTTAATGAAAACTAGTTTCTGTTATATCAAAATACACAACGGAAACTAGTCTCTGTAACGTATCTTCTTGTGCCTCTTGTAACAATGAAAACTAGTTTACAAATTGGTGACATGCGAAAAAACATAAAGAACGAAACAAAACCATAGAAAAAGGAATGAACGTGCAAAACTCAAGCGGAGAAGACAGTATAAGACCAATAAGAAAAATATTTGTGAAAGAGAAAGTGAGAAGATGAGAAGTGCAAATATGTTTGAAGATGAGGAAGTGCAGTTAACGCAGTTGGGAAAAGGTAAGGAGGTATTTGGAGAGTGGGAGAAGCCAAGGAGGGAAACGGGTGGAAGGTAGTGTAGGAATTATTTTTTCAAAAAATATAGAGGGTGTGAAGAATAAAAAAGATTGCGAATTGCAAATCCCTTTAGACAAATAAAGCAGCTCAATACATTTAGGATCAAACATCAAGTCTCTTCTGAAACACTTACTACAGATTTTGGTTAAAAATTTAAATACTAACATATCAGTGAGGCTGCTGAAGTGTTTGTATAGCACAACTAAAAGAATTAGATTATTCAGTTCTTAAGGCACTAACTTAAATATAATGTGTGCAACATGTGTAGACTTGCAAATCTATCTCATGTTAGCACAACATATGTTTATCATACAGTAAAGCAACACATCATGTATAAAATATTTTGATTTATATCATTTGTAGCAAGTTGACCATGCAAAATTAAGCCATAGATACTTGCTACATTTTGTGAAATATTTATAAGGAACATATCAAATATGTGAAATATTTTCAATAATTAAAAAGGTACATCGTTGGTTAAGTGAAAAATCTTAATTTTCATCAGAAACTTGAAATTGCAACCCTCCTCCTTTGTCCGGGCTGGGGACCGGCTGTGTTATGTAATATGAGACACAGGCGGAGTTAATTGCTAGACGTACATGACTGTTCCAAGCGAATGAGGATTGCCCTAAGATGAGTACCAAGCATTTGGAAGTTGATGAGCATGCCCAATGGAAAACAATGAATCCATCCAACCGTAATCTTATGATATAAGCAACCACTAGGGGTGTTTCAATTAGCGTTGAAATCTCATTCAACACAAAAGCTTCAATTTTGTGTAGTCATGTTTAGTGCTTGGGAATGTGAACATATAACGCAGGTACAAATGCCTAAACACTAGGGGGGTGTTTGTTTCACCAATTCAATCCGTTAACACGTGTTCCAATGTACCATTTTGTGAAAAGCATGAAATTGTTACTTCTTCTCCTTGAAAATATATTTGGAACTTGTTCAGGAGAAAAACAAACACACACTATATTGTTCAGTTTTGTGTTCGCGTGATATTTTCATAATTCCAAAGATCAACATGTGGAGCCAGGCTCTATGATGACGAATTTCAAACTAGACCAGACTAGCGTGCATATATTTAGACCTTTAATCATTTTTAAAAGTTGGCAATTGGGTTCTCATCATTTCAAAGCCGAACCAAACAACCATTCTCAACGGATTTATAATATTCTGACTCAAATCATGCAACTAGCATGAGCAGAAAGATCGACCGAGTAAATCCCAATACCATGATTGGCTCTTAGCAAATTTCAGTGGTAGTTGTTTTCAAAGTATACCATTTGCCAATGCTAATAATAAAAACACAGCCCCAGTGATAAACATATCACTGGATTACATTTTGAATGTTATTTTGTACAAAAATAGTGATCTCAACTTATTATATATTATCTTCGATTCTTTTTTATAAGGAAAAAATTAGTCATTATAACTTATTTTTTATAGAAAGGCCGAAGGGAATATGCATATTCGTGAAGTTTTCTTTAAGCAAACTCCTCACAACCGATGTTAATTTATCAACTCATCACCACTTTTTCGTGGGCATGGTGTAGTAATGGTTTCTTGATTTATCATTTTTTAATTGCTACAAAAGACAAAAAAAAAATGGAGTAAATCTCATTGATACAACCTCCCCATTTAACTTAATATTAGAATTTCAAAAAAGTAGTTGTTGGAATGAGTGAAATTATTTAAATAATTACTCGTTCGGTTACATAACAAATGTCATTACAAGAAAAAACAAGTCTTAAAATACGTATCATTTTAATTTTTTAATGTAATATTAATTACTTTTTTTATTTATATCCCTAATAATATTTCTTAAAATGCTTTTGTATTGCATCATTTTTCAACAAAGAAGATTAATAATACGGTTATTTTTGTAAATTAAAATTATCTTTTTTCATCTATTTACCGGTGTTTCTTAGTTTGTATGAAAACCTAAGACGACACTTTGGGACAAGGGAGTAAAAAAACATGACTTATTCCTGAGCACATAAGGAGCCAATTCAACCAATAAGGCGAAACCCTTTTTAATTTGTGCATCCCAATATTCACTTCTCAAATACCTTTGGCTGCTGCTCACTTTATTTGCCGAGGAGTTTAAGGAAGTAGAAATCACTAGAAGAACAAATAAGAAAGAATTCACTAGGTATGACTATAACAAGGGACGGAAAGAGAAACATACCAGTAGGCACAATCCAACTCAGCAAACTAAAACGGTATTTCCTACTTGAGCTAATCCTGCAACCACAGGAATTAAAGGAAGGAAGCAAGATAAATAGAAGATAATAGGCAACCAATTGCATTTGCATCAACAAATTCTACGCACTTGTAAGAGACACTAATCAAAATTCCCCCGAGGCTAGGAAATGATACTCCCACATCTTGATACACCATGTTTTCTACCATTGGGCACAATGGACTTAAAAATATTCAAGTAGTCTATAACCACAATTTCTTTTATTTACTAGATTGATAAAATAAACATCAATTTTTCCATATATAGTATATATTTCACTGAATAACACGAAACCAATCAGACTTAATAATTGTAAAATTGAACTTCCCAATTACAAACCCCTTCACTTCAAATATTAGCATATTACCAATTTCCCTAGTTTGGGCCATATTTAACATTGTTAATAAATGGGAAAAACGACACCAAGCAAAAGTAATAATTTTTATTTAAGGCATAAATTCATAGACCTAAAAGAGCATTATCAGTCTATGCTTGATACACGCAACTAATCTCACTAAAGGAAATAGCTTTAAATTCACCATGCAGCTAAAGAAATTCTAGCACATGAATATATAATAGTTAACTGTTGGAAAAGGTTGATAACTTGATATCAAGTCCAATTTTGCAATCCACTTGTCAAAAGAAATTTCAACACCGTCATTATTGCAAAAGAAATTTCAACACCGTCATTATTGGCATGTAGATACATCAAATAGTTGCCAGTTATTCAGCCGCAGCTATTTAAATAATTCATAATTGAATCAAATACTTGTTATATAAACGAGGGTGTAACAAATAAATGATGAAGTATTAGGAAGCAGGAATGGGGAATTGATATTTACACTGTTTTTGTTTTTTAGTAGCTTGTACTATTGTTTCCAAAGTTTTTTACTCGTTAATGAATTAAACATTTTTTGTACGCAATCATTCCTTCACTACCATAAAATATATACACGGAAAGAATTATTTACAGCTTCTAAGAGAAGAAACTCAACTGCCACAAAAAAGTCCACAAGAATGAACGAGTTACTTATTTCATCACCAAACGAGCAGGCAATCCAAATTGTATAGCAATCATCAGTAGTATCAATTCAGCCTATATCAACAACGATGCTGATCCATAACCTGAAACACCATAATGCTTAAATCAATACCCATAACACATGCACTAGATTGCATGTCTTTGTTTAATTTATATTATTAAAGACATCCAAGAGCCTCTTGGTATATAAAGATGGAGTATTGTGGGAAATATAAGCCTACATTTCTTATTTTTGTTTCTCACGAGCAATACTTAATCTCACCATTTGGTTTATCTAAAAGCAAACCAACAATCTAGACATGCATCAAATTAACTTTGAACAAATATACGATCAATTTAATGGATCATATGCACACAATAGTTTACATAGAAAAAGTGAAACTGCAAAACACACATATAAGATGTCTGAAACTATTGGTAAATCATTCACATTCTTAGTTATCCTACTAAAAAAATAGGTGGCTGTATGCACTTATAATGGTGCAATAGCATTCATGGGCATGGCCACAGGACATGCTAGCTCCACTACCATCGTAAAAAATACAACACGTGCTATGTTATACTTTGATATATGCAACGGAAAATTGTATTCATTAGCAGTTGGAATTAGATTAGTTAATACAATTATTTGACAATATTAGCTTTAGAGTATACCTAAAAAAATTACTTTGACATTTTCATAAAGATATGTCAACAACCAGAAGATATCTACATGTAGATAGGAAAATCATGGAAATGGGATAATTAAAAACACAATGCAAGTTCATAATGGAGCAGATTGAGATTAAGCAGACACCAAATAAGTATAAAGCAACGCATTTATTAATAGATAAACATATCAAGTCTTTATACAAAGGAAACTGAATCTACAACTATTCCCCTATATATTCCTTTGGCAGACACCTATCTCAATCCAGATGTAGCCACCCCAGATCCATATCAAGTATCAAGTAATATAAAAATAATATAACATGCTAATAATAACCCCCATGAACACCAGATTGTTTTGAGAATAGAAACGTACAAGGTATGATCACAAACAAGTACTCTTGCAACTCATCCAATTTGATGCAAGGTGAAATATAAAATAAGAGTCAAGTCTTCAGAATGCAACATCCAACAATTATGGCAGGAGTATAATCCTGCAAGAAAAACAACAATAAGATTAAAAACATACTAAATGTTTCAATCAAAGCCAAAGATTTTTTTTTCTGATTGATTGCACTGACCAAACAATCAAAATTAAGGCATGCTCATTTCCAAAAGACCCATTAACATATGTTTAATAAATCGAAGCCATATTCATAAGTTTATTAAGAGTTGAGTGCAAATCAGTGCATAATCCCCCTAAACCAAAATTTTACAAAATGAGGACATGTAAAGGGAAGGAGGGCAACAGCTTCTGAAATGAAATGATTAACTATCCATTTTTTTTTTTCAGCCTCCTCATATCTATCATTGGGTTCATCTACCACCGATCCCAATTAGCTTGGGTTAAAGGTGTTGTTGATGTTGGTGTTGTACCAAAGAAAGATATGAAAGACTAAATGAACAAATGGGCAAATGCATAGCCACCAGAAAAGCATAATGATGTGAAATGCGATAGGATACCATGATTAAATACATACCTATGGCAAAAATTCTGCCCACTCAACAATTTAACAAGTGGACCTAGAAAAGAGCAACCTACAAAAACATTAAGCAAGTTAGCGTGAAGATGTAAACAACAAAATTTGCCTTCAGCAGAAAGTCCATACCAGCATCAGAAACCCAATCAAAGCCTAATTCAGTGATCCACGACACCTGCATAATAAGTACATATTATGTTATAATATGAGCATATCTCAGCCATTAGCCAGGAGAACCAAAAGGCAATCTTCCACCTTCATTTAGAAGTTCTGAAGGTATACTTATCTAGTTCAAAAGTCTATCAAATAAACTAACACAAACAATCAAGCCCTATCCCATGAGGCAGCTCAGTTACCTGGATTACATAACACCATTGTGCTTCATCATCAAAACCATTTTTTCAGAAAATTCATTCAGATCAAGGTCTTTCTCTTTCCAGATGATTTTTGTTGGTAACCCCATTAGCAATTAGTTATGAAAGGTCAGATACCCATTAGATAGATAGTAGAATAATTAGAGTGAGTTAGTTAGTTAGTTAGTTGGAGATTGGGATAATTAGAGTGAGTTAGTTGGAGAGAACATCTTGTCATTTGTGAGAGAATTGTGAACCTTTGGGCATTAGAAGGTGCAGATCTTCGAAGTTCGGCTAGTTAGAAATATCTTATTCTTTCTAAAAAGATACTAGGTCTCTATCAATTGGTATCAACGTCGTCCACCATGTCTCTCAGTTGCAAACGAGTGGTACTAGTGGTGACATCGGCATGGCAGTGTTTGACCGGGACTAGTCAAAGGCTAATGCACAACCAGTCTACATGGGCTTCATGGCTGCAGAGCTTGGTGACATGTTAGGATCCAAGCTCCACATTGGAAGTATGGGATTCTTGTGTGGGGTTTATAAGGTCTTAGGCTCTCCAACTACAACAACTAGCTTTTTTTGTGTGGTTCTCCCAAGGTTCTTGTCAAACAGTATCAAAGCTATGGGGTGTGAAAATGATTCCCAATTTTGATGGGTAATGGGACAGACAACACCTACTGGTGACTGATCGATTTAAATCAGTATTTTAAGGGCCTTAGAGTTATTAAGGAGGAGAACCGAGGAGAACCTGTCATGGGTTTGGACGCCATTGAGAGGAGTCACTAGTTGATAGTTTTCTTGGAAGAAGAGAAACCAAAATGCTACATTTTTTTTTTTTTACTTTGAGAAGGCTGTGCTCAAGCTGTTCCAACAATAGCTTAAGATTTATCTTCAAGATTCAAAACCCAGAAAACAAATGCAGATATGTGGTTCAGGAGGAGAGCCAAGAACCAATGAGCATAGAGTAGAAGTTGATGACAGAAGGCAGCAACAAAACGTAACAGAAGATGAAACTTTGGAGACTAATGGTTCATGGGCAAGAAACGAAAACAAGAAAGCTACAAAATTGGGAGAAACCCAACAAAAGCAACCTAACAGCATTTTGGACAGAGAATAATAAAACAGACAAAAATGAAGTTCTTGAGATAAAAAAATTGCAATAGCAGAGATGACACAAAGATGAGTTTATTTTTCGGTTGCAAAGAGGATGCGAAAATTGAGGGAAGCCATATGTTTGACATGAGGGGAGAGCCAAAGACTAAGCGGACGGCAACAATGGAGGTTTTGGATTTTGGTAATAGTACCATCAATCCACCACTGAATCTTTTGTTTCTCCTCCACAACCGAAATTTATTATTTATTCCTCGAGATTCATCAACTAGGATTATACCATCAACAAAAAAATGCATTGTCTTAGGAGTATGGGACTAGAGTACCACACTGGAATTTATATACAAGGTCTTGGGCCCTCCAACTATAACGGCTAGCTTATGTAGTGTGGTTCACCCAAGGTTCTTATCACATTGAGGCACTAGCTCTTGGATAGTTGTATGTGCCCAATAAGTATTTTCAACACTAAGTAAAATTTGAAAGCAATGAACTCAATCTATAGGTGATGCAAATGTAGTGTTTATAAGCAAATCATCTGATATCCCTTCATGACTTTTGCACTCTAGCCGTTGCCCCATCATTGTTCTCGATAAAAAAATAAAAGATCAAATGAACCCACATATATCTATATCCAAAAATACTTTTCCTAATTTTCTGATTCCAAACTGTCAACAAAACTCCATCAAGCATATCATGGAAAAAATGCCTAAAGTGGGCACAGTATTTAGTGGCAAATTAAACAATTAAATAGAAAAGGTTGGTGTTTCCATGATCTGGCTTGAACTTGAGTGATATTAAGTAGTAACTCATTCCAATGCTTGAATGTGTACCAAAACGTGTTTGACGATAAACAAAATATTTTAGGTACACATCCATGTGTATGCAACAAGCACTGTACCAGATGTGTACGTAGCACATATAAATCACAGCCATTTAGGAGAGTGTACATGCATCAAAGTATACATAGCACTGTTTCAATAAAGTAAGGTAATTAAAATATCTAGCCATGATAGCAAGAAAACAATAAAGATATGCTATGAAATTGAAGCATAACTATCTTACTTTCTGGAACCACAGTTACAGGGAATCTTTTTCTCCTCCAAGGGGAACTTATAATTGTATGTAATTTCTTCACCAGCAGCTATATGCCGTTTCGCATATATGAAAATCTTCTTTTGACCCTCAACGGATATAACCTTTGTATAGCAGTTGGGCTGCCAAAAACTCCAGTTCAAATCAAGAAGAACGTGAAATCTAGAATATAAGTGATACATGCATATGCCCCAAATACTTCTTTAATTGTATGGATACAAAAAAAATGCATTTAAAAGTACACAAGTACCTCACAAGAGTGGTTAACAAATCTTGCAATCCCACCTCTCTTGGTAGCATCGACCTACATATACTCAGACAAGAAAAGCAAATGTAGCATTTCAATAGTTGTCATTGGATTCGAATTTATCAATAAACACTTTATCTAGAGAATATTAATTAGCAGACATGCAAAATTACATGTAATTTAACACTTCATTTGGATAAGATTTTTGTATATTAGGTCTTATTTACGCTTATCTAGTGGTCTAACCAGTCATCTGACAGTTATCACGTGTCTGGAACTCTAGATTGCCTTACAAAAAGAGCCAGTGTGAGCCAAATAAGCCACACATACTATAACAGGGAATTTTAGTTCTCAAAGTCAAGTGGTGATAATGTCTTGATGAATCACCCAATGATCAGATTAAGAAAACCACAACTATCTATTTAGTTAACCATCCACTAACCCCTTTGTATAAATGTTGGCTTTACCAAATTATTATATTCAAAGTTCAAACCCATGTTGCACAGAGTCAACCATTTTCTATGTCAGCATGAATCCTCGTCAACTATCAAAAAAACAAAATTTCAAAACACAACAAAATCCACAAGGTTTAACTCTGGCTACTCTTTGGTCCATAAACTTCATTACATTTCAAATAGCAATCAATACCAACATAGGGTGGATAGGGAGAATAAAATATAAGATTCATCTGACACAATGACTCCATAATTACCTTAGAGAAGCATGATAAATGAAACTTCCAAAATCTAAAATTTAAATACTACAGCAATATATACTAACCACATAACCATCATCAAGTCTAAAAAGGTAACTGCTTCCAATTCCCATCTTCTCATACTGACGTTCACGTATATCAGATATCTGTGAAAAACAATAATACCAGTTAATTGATCCCAAAAAAAACCATATTAAAAATACAATATTGAGCATGGCATGGCAGTCAAATCAAGAATTGAAATGCAAATCAGAAGACATATTAAGATTCATGATCAACTATTCAAAAAATAATACAAATTTGTTTTTAAATAATAGAGCTCCAAAAATTAAAAATAAATTATTTCCTCATTTTCAAAGCAAAATAATTATTACATTTATCCAAGCTCTTCTCTAATTTTCTAAACCTAACTATTAAAAAAAAAAAAAAAAGCTTTTGTTCAGCCACCTCTTCTGTTCCTTTCCTCTGCCCCTGTACATCTTAAGATGCACAAATCTGATGTGCATTTAACCTCACCCCCCCCCCCCCCCCCCCCCCCCCCCCCCAACAAACACCCTATCCAACAACCAGACGCTTATCCCTTCACTGGATTATCCATACACCAGAGTTCCCTGATCACTGGTTCACTGTATGTATCAATCTAGACAGGGAGTGATGGCTCCATCTACCATCTCAAAAATTTATAAACAAGAAGCATTCTGGACACACCCCTCCACCTCATCCTTGGTTCGTCACCCCACAGTAGCAGTTTGGCTTGCTATCCCTCTATACCTTATTGCCAGAATCACAACAGAGACAACGTTCAAGCAATTTCTCCATCCATCCAGCAATTCAATGTGAGATTCCAGTTATTAAAAAACTCCATGTAAATTGTATCAATTGGGTGAAGACTCGCATTAAATTGCAATTTATGCAATTTGAGTTAACATGACATCAACTAAATCAGTAAATCATTAGCATACATATGCAATGAGGAAAGATCTCTTCAACAATATCGTATAACCTTCTACCTTCGTATTTACAATAATCAATAGCCTCATAGTTTTTTTTTTAATCGACAAATGTTAGTTTGTTAGAATGTTAGTTTTTGTTAGCAAAGGGGATCAAACCCACGACCTTTCCCCTCTTCCCTTCTCCCTTGACCATCCAACTGACCTTATATCTCCTCAATAGCCTCGGTGTATTCACTCTTTAACAAAGCAGCCACTAGCTAAGAAGCTTGTAAGAAACCCTGCCCCCAGAATATATGTGCTCACTCTGATGCAATTAGACTTGCAAAAAGTAGAGCCCATATTCCTCAACATCAAATTATTTATAAGAAATATGGAAACGCTAAAGAGAAACCTGCATAATTTGATTGACTTTATCCATATTGTTACATTCACTATATATAATTCTAAATTCAGTTTGTAAAATCAACTGACAATATGACCTTAAAATATGAATCTTTGTAACAATATTTTTTACCCGAGGACGAATTAGTTCTCCAATATATTCAATCACAAAATCCTCTGCCTCAATTGGCTCCAAGGCAACAAGACCCCAGTCATGGATTTTGCTCCTTTGAAAACGCAAATGCTTCTTCCGTGCCTGAAAAATGCAAATATATAGATGAAATCTGATGCATCCCTATGCTCTAAATAAAAATTACCAAAAACACTTTCTTCAATCACCTTCAACTGAGGCACTTTCAGAAGATCTGCACCCTCTGCAGCAGCAAGAAGGTTACGCAATTTCACCCTATTTGTTCTTGCAGAAAGACCCTTACCATTTGACAACTGAGATAAATTATTTTCAGAATCTATGCACTTGTTCCAGACACACGGAAGACCCCTAACACGTGCTTTATATGCAGGACTGGCACTTCGGGACCATTTATGCCATTCCCAACCATCAATAGAAGTCCTGGCACATCCATCAGATCTAGGACACAAATTCAGTGGCTTGGATTTAGCAGACTTCCTACTTGCCACAGTAACTTGTTTACTAGCTCCCAGATAAGCACCACCATTTGAAATTTTCAAAACCTTTGTAGGATGTGAAGATGCTGTACCCTCCATTTGATGTTTCCTTTTTGATTTTGATACTTTCTTCGTTGCTGTTAACAGAAAAAGGCAACCCATAAAGTATATTCATTAGCTTATTATATTACATATATTATACTTTATTTAGTTTATCATTACTATTATTATTATTTAATTGTAAAACATAGCATATGCAAACTAGCAAAGACATATTCTTGCTTAATAACTAAAAAAATAACTCGTAAGATCATCAGCTGCATGACTTCAGCTAAAATTTATTATAATAGAATAATATTAAATTTATAATAAATATTTTACTATTAAAATTATTATATATTAAAATTTATAATAAATACTTAGCTATTAAATCTCTTATAAATTAATATATTAATTAAATATTTGTAGTTGAAAAACATAAAGATTTTATGATAAAAAGATATTAAACAATAATTGAAATAAAAAGCATTATCATATCAGTTAAATACTTTCTTATTTGATACAATACAATAAATATAACATTAAAGGTTAAAATTGAGTGCCCAAAGCCAAAATCGAAATAGGCCTACATTGCAACTAAAAAAACACAGTCCAGACTCCAGAGTTACTTTACTTGGTAAATAAAAAAAATTATAAAAAAAAACATAATACTAGGGTTAGGCCCAATAGGGTTGTGAACCGGGTCATTTATTTTCTCTGACCCGCTAGCCGAAAGCGCAGCCATGAGCGGAAGTGTGGAACAGTTGCAGTGCGGTGTGATTAGCCCGCTCCGGCCACCATTTCTACGATTTTTGCATTGAAAAGCGTCACTCCAGCCAGGTGCAACGGCCCTTGGAGGAGCAACAGGGTGCTGCGACTCCTTCTGGGGCCTAACAAAACTTATGCAAGAATCATGCAATTCTTCTCCAGATTGTGATTCTTTCGATTCAGGTCCGATTCATGGTGTGATACAGGCACAAAAATGATTTGTTCAACGATTTGTATCACCATCTTCATAACTTGTATCACAAATCATACAATACTAACTACCACAAAGAAAATTGGAGGAGACCAAGATCATTGGAGAAAATTGTTTAAAGGGATCTCATGATAAATATCTCAGAAGATTTGGTTTAACCAAGCCGAATGGCATCATGTGATGTATGTAGCCACCTCACCTAGTTATATAAGTCTTTTGTTTTTGTTGTGTGTGAAAACTAAACATTGAATAAAGACATCCTCCTACAACAGTCAGATAAGATTCAATACAAAACTCCAGTGAGAATATATCATTAACCTACCATTTTGTATCTCTCTGGAGCAATGACTTGTGGTCTTCTCTTTAACAGTCCCATCACTTTTGGCAATCTTCTTCATGCCAACGCTATTATCAGTTGATGCTGAAAGCGTCTTTACATTGGATTTTACAAAATCCTTAGCATCATCTGAATAAGGAAAAATGGACAGCTATTATTATTACACAAAGTTATAATTATGAAACCAGAGTCAACAAATTAACTAGGAAAAATACTTTGAACTTCACCCGAAAACTTCAACAATTTTCGACCAGCTTTATTCTTTAAAGATAATTGATCATTGTGGGAGCTACTATTGACACTGACAGAAGATTTGCCCTTAGAAGTTGTATCCTTCTTCCCTTTAATCATCTTTATCTTTCCATGTTTAACAGAATCTATTTTAACCTCTGCAGCCTCACCAACATCTCCAGAAAAATGTTTCCTTAACTTGGGCACAGGCTGCTTACCTGGCCTAGAATCATTTTCTGCTACAGATTTTGAGGAAATTAACTCCTTCCTTGACAGTTTCTTACGGCAATAGGTATACTTTCCAATCACTGGAGGAACTTCAGAAGAACTCTTTGCTCCTTCCTTCACTCTTCCCAGCCCAGAAGTACCACTATTCAAATGTTCCTTGCATGCATTGAGCGTTTTTCTTTTCTAAAGAATTATAAAATAAAACAATAAATTTACAATAATAAGACAAAATAAAACTAAACAAATACAGGTAGTCAGAGAAATCGAGGTGAAATGCAGTATTGTAAGTTCTCATAAATATTGAATATTTGGATTAATAAAATTCTTACCTTATGACCATCAGACTTAAAATGTTTCTTTATGGTATTTGTTGACATAAACACTTGCTTGGGCACAGAATCAAGAAACAATGACCTCCATTTTTCCAGAACTTCATCATGCAGTTTCTGTCGGCACAGTGCTGTAGCAACATATTCTGTTATCTTAGGATTACATTCAGCCGACCTTGAAGGTCGAAATTTGGAATTGTAGTGAGGGACAACTGTTTGAGATTTCTCAAGCCCAGGCGGTAGGTCATCAATCTCCTCTTCAACCACATCATCTACATATCTACACAACTCCTTAAATGCTTTCGAAAATATGTCAGACATATGGTTTCCAGATGCAGACTCGCCGAAAGAATTTCCAGCCTTTGCAGGATCCACAGACTTGTCATTTAGAATTTCCTTCACAGACATTTTATCTGCAAGTTTCTCAGAAAAACGAGTGTCACCAACAGCAACCTGCAACAATTAAAGGATTCTTCAATATTAGCAATGTCTGGTACAACAAATGAATAAGAACACTTATAATTAAGTTACCTCATTAAATTTGTTTTCTTCTGGGAAAGGAATTAATTTGTTCACTTCCTTTTCAACAAAACTTTGAACGTAATCAGCTAAAGACACCTTTGAAGAGAAGTGAAGCTCATTCTCCACACTTTCAAGAATGCAAGTCAAATCTCTAGAGTTATCATAAAGGCATGAAAGTTTTTGACCTTCTAGTAAGTTTCCACCTTTGAGGCTACTGGAAGATGAAAATAACTGGGGACAATTTTTTTCTGTTGCCAGTACTCCAAACTGATTATAGCCATCAACATTGCTTTCAGCAGAATAAGGATTGAGAACCAACTGTAGGATAATTGCATGATCATTATAGGCGTACATTTAAGCAAAAAACTCAAGCAAGCAAGCTACACAGTAGTCAGTACTCACAGTTTCTGATACAATATTTTCAGTATGATCTTCACATTCATTAGCAGAAGGTTGAGGCTTATGATGAGACCAAAGCTTCTTTTTCCTCCAGGAAGATGAGTATTCTGCTAGTGTGTCAAAAAACACTGCATTCCACATGACTTGCATGGAATAATCAAGAAGTACCTTGCGAACAACAGCATATGACCACCAAAAATTTTCAATGCTTCCAACTGATTTAATGATGGCTGGGGGCAGTCTGGAACTTTCATGACAAGTCTGATCGTCCAAAGTGTGGGAAGATGCAGGATCACTGGAAATAGCGGAACCTCTACTAATCTCCACAGAAAACTTAGACTGTTAAAGCAAATATTCAACAGCTTAGTAAGATGCACACAATCTCAAGTTTTCAATAATAGTACTTGCAAAGCAATTAAACATCACCATATTGTTTCCAGGAGTACAGTCAGCTGATTCAAGCTTATGCCTCTTACGTTTTTTTTCCGTAACAAATTCTGCAATGATATCACCAACAATTCCATCTACCACAACTCTGCGAGCAGCTTTCATGATTCCCATGTGCAATTGGGAAGAAATGTCCTCAGATATTTCACCAAGTAAGTTTACCATATCACCAACCTTGTTACTTGGGGAACCTGATCTACAAATGGTTCCAGAGATATCTCCTTTTAATGCATTTACAGCAGACAATAGCACAAAAGTGTCGTACTTATTGTCAGAATGAGAGATCTGTAAATTAACATAAATCAGTCACAAAAGTGAGTGTCAGAATAACATTACTTTTCTAGAGAAAGCAAGAGTAGAATTAGAGTCCACAGAACAAGGCTAGAACTCGCATCACTGTAAGAAAAAAGTAAAGAGCAGGAGATTCTATTTAAGCACTGTTAATGGAATCACACGAGAGGGGAAATACAGAGAGAAAAACAATAACAAATGGTTGGAAACTACCAAAAGAAAAGTCAAATTTAACACAATAACCAGGTTATGAGTTCGGTGAAGTTTCAAGAGTGAAGAACAAGAACCATGGAATTGAGATTATCAATGGGTTTAATGGTCCCCTTTTATGGTGGGAAAATTTTCCCTTCTCCACCAATGCAACAAGAATATGCCATATTTTGTTAATATGCAACTTAATGTTCCTTAAGATAATAATTATTTATCGGTCCTCTCCAGACCTAGACAAACAATAATGAGCAAGAGATAGAGAGAATTGTTGCAACAATTCAATCTTTTCAGCATCACTAGCCACTGCTGCTGCTGGAGGAGCAAGCCACCGGAACAAATCAAGAGAAAGAAAAACAACCCAACGCATTGTGTGTTCGGATCATCAAAAATTCACTGGTGGCAGCAAAGAGGACTTGTATACCATCTACCATTGGTTGAAGATTGAAGTAGAGGGCTTAGTTGGACAAGAGATCTTATCTGCCAAGAGAAAGGATAATGTCAATGACCTGGAGAAAGGGGGGAGCAGTTGTCACTGGTGTTGGAAACCTGCAACATTTTCAGCCAAAATGCTTGAGGGAAGCTACACAGACTAAATCTTAATTTCAAAAGTATCTTATATCACGTAATCTGGTTTGTTTGATTTTTCATGTTAAAGTGAAGGCTCGTCATTGCCCACATTTATTTTGGGGAGGGGGTGGGTTCTAGGCCATAACAGAGCCTATGAGAGGGCAAGACACCAAACTCGCAAAGCTTGGGGAGAGGGGAGAGGGGAAAGGATGTTCCATCAGCATCCCAATGAGAACTTGTCGGTAAATGTCCCAACCAGATGAGCTAGGCTCACAAGACCATTGCCCAGATCATATGTGAAAAGAAATACCATCCACTCCCATAGATAATCTACCCTGCAATATAAAGGCAATGAACCAAAATGCAATGTGGTTTTATCAGCATTACACCTATTATTGCCGCAACTCCATGAGGACCATGAATCTCAACCACTATCCTGATCATTATTACCAACTTACTTTGGTTCTCTTTTCTCCTGCTTTTGATCGATTCATTTGTTCACATCATCAAAATAAAATAAAACAAAATTTCAACGAAACTCAATATCATACTAACAAACAAATACTCCAATCTTATAATATTCTAATCATATAAATCCAGAAGATATCCACGTAACTTGTATATTTGATTTGGGCTTTAGGGACCCTAAATCATTTTAAAAGGAATCATTAAAGAATCATAAGGGAAAGTACTGAGATGGGAATAAACATGCTGCTGTGGAAACAAAAAATTTGTTGATTATGTCTACAGTTTTCCAATTGGCACATCACTATACTTCTGCATGAGTCAGCAATTCCCATTTAAGTTTGAGAATGCTGTCAGTAAATTAGGAAAGTTTAGATTACAGTGTTAAATTCATTTTACAATAGCAAATCAGAATCTCTAGAAATAAGGGGAGAATAAATTGTTCCTTAATATTATGTATTTTTAGGATTGGGCTTTTATTCTTCTCTTCCAATTTATATGCTGTAAATGATTGACATTAGAGTATGGAAAAGGATTAGCATACATCCAAAGTTTCAGAACCAAAATTGTATTTTTAGCCTTGAAAGGAAGGAAAGATTAAATAATGTCAAAAGATGGGATAATCATTCATTCATTTATAGCAACAGATCTGCAGCCTATATTATCATTTCATTAAAAAAATATTTGCATCTTACCACTGTTGAATCTTTAAGATATCCAAGACGGTGCCAGGAAATCAATTCGTTAATAGAATGAGGCCCATGTCTCATACCCTTCTCATCCTCATAAAGCCAACAGCATTCTACACCTAACTGAAATAAGCAATAAGACACACTGTCAGTGTATGTTAAACTGACTTCTGCATGACAAAACAAAGAGCAGATATTGCACTACCATCTGACAAGATATTAAACTTTTGAATGCCTCTGAGTTTGAATTTACGTGATTGGATTCCTTAATGCAGCAATTGACGTGCGACTGTGAAACTGGCTGTGAATCAGGATTAACAGCCAGAGGAACAGCATGCTCAAAAGACCTATCTTGCTCATATACTGCCATTGTAGGCACCCTTGTGCCTGAGATACCCATACTCAGATATGCAAACCCAGACGAAACATGATCAGGGAACTGCTTGAAGTAATTCAGTGGTACAGGGTTCATTAGTGTGCCATTAATCACTGGATACACAGGAAGCTCAGATGGCAAGAAACCAGTAGTTAGGCCCTCATATAACTGTTCCTTAATATAGGGACCACACATTTGCCCATTTTCATTCACATACATCCATCCACTCACAAAAGCAGGTTGTTGCACATAGCCACAGAAACTCTGGTCCATGTGCGAAATATGCCCTGTGGTAGAACACACAGGGACATAGCCACTATTAACATTTGATGGGCAGCTCATCTCCATTCCAGAATCTGGATCAACTTTATCATCAGTATTGCTAGAAGAGGGAACATCACCAGTACCCCTGCACCTATGGAAGCATTCAAGGAAATAAGAGAATTTAATACGAAAAGAATGGGAGGTAAGGTTTTTCACAGGTTAGTATCTCAAGAATAAAAAAGGGGCATTAATTCAGTAGCAATTTTATTATCATATGGAAATGCTATATCTTTAATATTGATTTAATTCCATCCAATTGTCGCATCTTTCTGTGTCTTTCATGTTTTTAAAATATAAAATAATTTATTAGAAGAGATGCAACCAATGTCTTTCATGCTTTCCAGTGATGTGAATGACAAAGGACATTTAACAAGTTATGAATGGCAACAGTATTGATTAACACATTCAACCAGATAAATGTCAACATGACAGAACGAACAACTCAAAATATCATGTAATGCCTACAATAGTTCAAGACCTTTCTATATCTTGATGCGAGAACAACGAAATATCACTGGAACTTCCTGCATCTGCATGTAAATCTATATCTTGATGTCCAAGATCTGACACTCTTGGCCTTTTTCTAGAAAAAAAGGTGCCATCTTCATGGAGAAAGACAGTTGAGAAGACCATGAACCTTTTCGAATAGAAAATTCTGGGTCACCAAAAGAGGACTCAACCAAATTAAAAATACACAAAGTAATGTGAAAGTTCTAAATTGGTACATATATATAAATTAAAAAATAAAAAAACTACAATAAATAAAAGTAAAAAATGTAAGCATTTGAATCATATGAAACAGCTATCGGCATGAAATGTAACAAAACCAAACTATTTGATGAGAGTATATCAGCCAAATTCCGTTTCTTTCAAAGTTCCAACATATTATTATGGCATAATAAGAATTCACCATAAAACTCAACTAAAAATACGTAGTTGTAAAGAACCAGCGGAACAAACATACAAAGAAAATATTAAATATAAAATAATCTTCTACCTTATACTACCACTACTTACTAACAATGGTGTGAAAATTTCGAGGATGATCACAGGATTGCACAATCTTGTGATTTTTCACCTCAAAATTGTGGTGAATCTGAAGCAGGATCAAAGCATGCTCCAGATTGCACTAACTTGCAATCTTCATCATGAAATGTCGTGTTTCAAAATCCATGTTGATCTTCCACAAACAGGACTTTGGGTCAGGTACTCAGGTTTCAGTTTGAAACCCATATATTTTTTACCCGACCCAGGTCGTAAAAAAAAAACGATGGCTTCTGTTTACGATCATTCTCCCACAGTTTTCCTTCATCTAGGGTTTTTCCTCTTTGTGCTTCTTTGTGTCCAATTCTTTATCTAGGGTTTTTTCTTTGTCTGAACTTGGACCTTAATCACAGGTACATTTTGTTCTTCTCTTGTTGTGCCTCTGCTCTTGAGTCCACTTCTCATCAATCATGTTTTTTTCGGTCTCTGTTTTCCACTGCCTTGCATTCTATCCTCTGTTCTTCAATTCTCCTACGCTTCTGAAATCTGAAACTCTTATTTTATTGTTGGCTTGTGCAGTTGTGTGTCCTGCCTTAATCTGAAACGCTTGCATGATTTGTTCTAGGCATTTAGGCTGGCTAATTATGATTTAATTATGTTTATGTGTTCTGTGTAATTTATTATGAGTTCTTTTGGAACTACTGTTAGTTATGACTTATAAATCTATAAATATAAATTTTCAGTATGTTTAATTTATTGTTATCATTTACAAGATATTTTCCTTAATTATGTCATTTTTATCGCATCTGGATCTTTATGTATAAATTTTGCATCTTTTAGGATAAACTTACTATCCTTGTTATGATCATTAGATTTATGATCTCTCATCCCCTCCAGATCCCATGTAAGATCTCGATTTTCACAACATTGATCAATAAGATTAGAAACTTCTAATTCCCTTCACTGTAGCAAGCCTGACAGAAAAAGGGAGATTGAATATAACAATGTTTCACTGTTCAGATTACCTTGGTTTGGCAGTTGTGGCAATGTATCTAAGATACTCCTTCCACTCCTCTTGCTAGCTCAGGTAGAGTTGCTACAAAATTGATGCTTTTTATTAGCAACACATCATACACATGCATCAGTAATCAGTAATTGTTACATTTCAATATTTCATAGTTAATGACAAATGTCAGCACATAATAGAGAAACACATCAACTATGCTCCATGACATGCAAGCGTCCTTGTACCAACAAAAACAGAAACATGGACAATTAATATCACAATAATAGACTAATAGGAATATCAGACGATGAATTTTGAACAATTGATCCCCATTTGATGGAAAAGGGACAACTTTGCCTTTATGCTATAATAAACTGATAAACATGATACTGTTGCATATAATAGAATTAGAGCTTCAGGTCATAAATGCAATTGTAACATTACAATTTACTTCCTTAACCTTTCTGCGCGCCTCTTTTGGAATGCATGCACAATACATAACTGCCACTTAACATTAAGACCTTCTAATGAAAAACAGAAAAAGACAAGCAGAATCGTAAACGGAACAATAATCTACCTATAAATTAATCGCACCACCTTTTCGCACATTATTGCAAACTCCCGTATTTCGGTACACTATTTTATAACAAGACTATTCATTCACTCACCCTTTGTACTGATTGATCAATGGATAAATAAGAAAATTCACGATGCGCACGTACGACAGATGGAGGAAGATAAAAAAAGGGTGAGCGAAAAAGCGGGTTTCGCGAGAATCGAGAGAGAAAAAAGACCTTTTGATCGCGCAATCGCGTTGGTTTTGATCTGGTGGTGGTTCTAGGGTTTGGGTGAATACGTTTCTTTCGTTTACACGCAAACAAGGGGATTTCAATTTTTCAATTGGGTGGGGATTCGGAGAGTCCAGACTCCAGAGCAAACACAGAGATTAGGGATCAGATTTTTGCTTTGCGAATGTTTTGCCCTCATCTCACTCCTTTTATTTCTTGTTATTTTTTATTTTTTTATTTTATCTTGACTTTGCTCAGGTCTTCATTGTGAAAAAATCAGATGAAGAAAACAGAGGGGATATTTATTGATAGGGCCAATAAGATAGAATAGAATATGATAATATGATAAGAAAATAGTAGGATAAAAAGTGGAGTAATCTCTAACTTTAGTATCTTGATAATGTTAATGAATTGAGTTGAGTTGTTACTCTAAAAAAAAAAAGCTATAATTTTAATATCTTGTTAATTAGTTTTCTTATAACAACATCGATTAAGGAATTAAAACATGAAAGATTTCAATAATATTAGAAACAAGAAAATAACCTTATATCACAATTAAATGTTTGAGATCGAGGATGAATTAAAGAATGAATAGATGATATAAAGAAATGTATATAGTCAAATTTGGAGAATTAGAGAATGAATGAATGGAAAATTGAATAATGGTGTTAATTTATTAATTTTTTATAGCATTAATTAAAATT
>PYAF01001361.1:301588-317503 GCA_007407185.1 Glycine tomentella | reverse complement strand
TAGATTACACTTCAATAAAATTCTCTCAATATAGAGAAACAAAAATCAGCAAAATAAATAACTAAAAAAAGAGAAAACACAAGCATTACAAACATGCTCATTTTTTTTATTTCTCTTAAAACTGTCAAATTTAATTTTTTATCACTGATTTTATTTCTTAAAAGTGTAAGATAATTAATTTGTTATGCAAGTTTATAAGAGAAAGTAGTAAGTGATTTTAGTGCACAGTTTACAGAGAAAATGGAATTTGAATAGAAGATAGAAAGGTAGAGTCTATTAAGATATGCAGTTACATTAGGAGGAAGTTAAAATAAAACTTAAAAAGGACAAAATCGAGAGAATGTGAACGACGTTTATTGTTTTAGAAGAGTTGTAGACTTGTAGTTAAGTTTGTGTATACACGTCATTCACAATTATTTGTTTTACAAATGCGATAATAGCAAAATAAAATCAAGTTTTAATCAACCATAAAATCAAAGTTTTATTTAAAAACTAAATTAAATTAGAGTAAATTATATCTACATCCTCTGTGTTTTACTTAATTTTCACTTAATATCTTTTCCTTTTTGCACCCTACAAAAATACCTTAATTATTTAGCTTACATTACACCGAGACATCCTTTCTCCTAAACACCATTTAATAATTTAATAGAAAGTAGACATATATTGGTCATATGACTTTTAATGAAATTTTTATATTTAAGACTTTGTTTGTTTATTCTCTAATTGGACACAATCCAACTTTTGTTAGATGTGAATCCACCTTTTTGATATGCAGTGTTAACATTCTTTCTTCTTTTTCTTCTATTTTTTCTCTGATTGAATATGATCATTTGCTTCAAATTTAGTATTTTGCTCCTGTATTTGTGTTCCTGTGATTCCAAACATCAATATTATTTTAATCAGTAATAATAAAAAATGGTTTTCAATTCATCCATTGTGTTTCATGTGATCCCAAATATCAACAGCATTTTAATCAACAATAGTAAACAAATGATTTTAAATATCATAAGTAGTTCTAAACTTGTCCCCAATTAAAACCCCATTCAAAAATAGACAATAATAAATAATTAAAATTAAATAAATATTCTTAAAAAATAATTTATATACAAGGTTCAACAGTCACTTATAAGGAGAACTCTAGTGTGAACAAAAATCATGAAATAGGAAGAGAAACAAAGAAATAGTGGAGAACTTGCGAACTGCTGGAAGAGGAACAAGAACGGTAAAGAACTCGCGAATGGTGAAGAAAAATGAAATGTGAACATCGTGAGAAGAAGAAGAACTCGCACCCAGTGAACGCTAAAGAAAAACTCGCCAACAAGAGAAAGATGAACAATACTTGTGAATGGAGAAAAGAAATAGAATGTGAAACAAAAGGGATAAAAATAATGTGAAAAAAAGAGAGAAATATCAAATGAAATTTAAGCAAAACACAGGGAGTACGAATGCCATTTCCTCATTAAATTATTGTAATTTCAATAATTCCATCTCCAACAAACCTGCATATATACATGAACTAAACAGCAACCAATAGCCATGCGAGTATAGACTCTTTTTTCACAGCATCGAGTATAGAATATAAGTAATGCAAGTGGTCTGTCTAGCAGTTTGTGAATGTTTGTTAGCATATTGACAGTGCAGTAATGCAAGTTCAGTGAATTCTGGTATGAAACTCCCAATAAAAGGGTGGAAAACGGAAATGTTGAGATTAGAGAGATGAAACGAAGTCTACATGTGGTTGCCTCAGCAAACGAAGGAAAAAGAAATATAAACACCGGTGGAGGGAAAATAGAGCCGTGGGATGGAGGCGGTGAAATAAAACATTATTTGAAACACTACTTTATACAGCATTTTTTAAAATACTAACTTATCGAACACTTATTATTTAACAACTTATTTTTCATCTTCAAATTAACTTTTCAACTAATTTTATTAAACATTTCCGGTAACTAACAATCCCCACCCATCTCCAGCAGTGTTTATGGTGAACACGCATTTCATTATTTTTTGGCATTTTTATGAATATAGTAAAAATATAAAATATGAATTTAGTAATCTATATATATAAATTCCCAATTAAAACCATCGAGATATATACTTCAGTGCTGCTATATAGCAGTTTTAATATCAATGGCTCGGCTCCACTATCCCATACTCATAACTACGAGTCTACGATTCATACCTTAAGGTAAGAAAAGGTCTAAAAGTAAATACCATCCAAGCATCTTTCATCATGTCTTCACGCAAGTGTTTCAAAATATTAATCAAATCAATCAAACACTTCTAGCAGTACCAATGCATCTCTCTTCAAAATCAAGTTCACCCAAAATAAATTCTACAAACTCTAAGCCACCAAACACACCTTAAATGATGCCACATTCTTCAATCAGCAAGCATCTAAATAATTGATCAAGAATAGTAAGCAAAATTTGGAATTCGTTGCACCATTTTACAGTCATCAAGATACTAAGCAAAATTTGTTGCTGCTAAGTCACAAATGTAAGATTTAACGTCACATGTGACATGTAACTTATTAAGAACTAAAAAATATAAAATTGATTAGTACAGACTAAATTGTAAATGAACGTAAGTGGCACAATTCTAAAGATATAAAGATAAGTGTTATTTGATAAGAGTAATGATTTTAACCGCTAATACACACGAGGAGAGTAGTATTAGCCCCTCAAAACCACTACTCCAATCAAATAACAATTATCTTTAGAACCTACTCCACTTAAGTTCATTTACATATTAGTCCGAAATAATCAATTATTTATTTATTATTCCTTTTTCCTTAATAGACATTAAATCTTACAGCAAAACCATCACGGAAGCTACTTTTGAAATTTGATCCTGTGTTGAACTTTCTAGATTATCCATATCATTGAATACTTGCAAGTTGCAACGAACAAACGAGGAAAATGGATTTCATTTCTCTAAATAACATGATTCACTCGAGTGCAATGAACAATTTATAGCCATTGATTAAAATCAATACCTGAAATTACGATCAAATGTAAAAGAAATTACGCACTGGATTATATAGTTGTTTAAATCTCACCATTATTCAATCAAGGCTATAATTTCTCACTTTTTACTTTTTCTAAAATAAAATTTTAGGGCAAATAAGCGTCTAACAATCGAAAATCGAAACCTCATTTTCCCAAACAAAAAATTTAGGGTAACTTAGCGATCTAACAACACGCTAATCCGACACCAAATTCATCAGAGATTCAGAATCACAAACACAAACCCGTTTGATCTATAATCGCTCCAATTTAGCAACCAATTTTAAACAACATTAACCTATCATCTCAACAAACCACCTTAAACATCCAATATGACCAAAATTTAACAAAAAATTCCAAAATCTAACGTCAACACAGCATTATAAAGCATCAATTAAAGCAAGATCCAAAAACATTCGAATAACAAAACTCGATAACATTACCGCTCAGAACCTGAGCTTGGTGAAGAACCACCGGTTCTTCCCGGTCTTGAACCTCTCCTCGAGGCGCTTCTTGGTCTCCTTGAGAGCAGTGACCTTCGTATCCTTCGCGTTGAGAACGTCGGGGTTAACCGCGTCCTTCAAGTCAACGTCGAGCGTGTAGCGCGTGGGCATGAGGTGCTGGTAGTTGACGAGCTTCACGAATGCCTTCACGCGCGACTTCTTCGCCGTCTTCTTGGCCGAGTCCTTCTTGATCACCTTCGCAGGGTACTTCTTTATCCCCGCCACCAAACAGTGGCCGTAGGGGCGCTCGCGAGTTCCTTCGTCGAAGGTTCGAACGATCACGGCTTTCTTGCCGGCGTAGCGTCCCTGAAGGACGATGACGGCCTTGTTTGGTTTCAGAAACTTCACCATTTTTGCGTTTGCGACCTCTCCGTCTGTGCCGTCTCTCACTCTCTCTGACCTGAAGGTTTTGAACGAATAAAAGCTTTGGTAACTTATAGAAACCCTAAAGTGTTGTGTTCAATGTGTTGTATTATCCATCTCTTAGATTTGGGCTTGGGTTGAGCCTTCTTGGTCTGTGTTTTCCAAATGGGCCCATATAAGTTGTTTTAGGGAACTACTATTGTCACTCCCCTTTTTCTATTGGAGCCTCCACTTTTTGAAAATGGGGGCAAAAAGATAAAAACAACCCCTAAGGCATTTTTCCACACACCCACCCCTTCAGCCTTCCCTCTTCCCATCTGTCCAACTCCCTTCTTCTCACCCCCAAACTTTTTCCATTTCCTTCTTTGATTTCCTTATCCTTGGGCTATCTTTACTCTTATTCTCCTTCTCCTTGGGCGATCCCTGCTCCTATTCTCCTTCTCCTTTCAACCCATTTGGTTGTCATATTCGTCAAGGTTTGTTTAGAGATTTAAATTGGATGGTATGGGGAGACTTTTTACAGCCATTACCTAATTGTGTATATTTTTTGTCTTGACTCAAATACCACATGTGTTTTTCAACTCGCTGGATCAAAGATTAATTTTGTTCATGGTATGGTTGTCGATAGTCCAAGAAAATTTTACATATTGAGATAATCGGATTCGAATTCTCTCAATTAATAGATTATTCCATCATATGTAAACTCAATAAGATGTTATACCATTGCGTTAAAGGTGCGTTTTTTTTTTTCAAAGTGCTACAATATAGAACTTTTGTTTGAGAATATCAATGAAATAGTTGGGAGCTTGCTACTGCTTCATTTAAAAAAAAAAAAAAAATATATATATATATATATATATATATATATATATATACATACATGAATAACTTTTTGTACCTTTTATTTTTGAAAAGGTATCAAATAGCAACCAATCCATGACTAGGGTAACTACTCCCTGCACCCCCCATTTTTATGGGCAATTGTTTCGTGCACTTATATTTCTTGATTGACAATTGCTTCCTACACCCCAAAACTTTGATTGTCCCCCTACCCTTCTCACTTACCCAAAATCCGATACAAGTCTTATACTTAAGCAGGATATATGGACTCTGGCCCACAAATGCTTCAATTAACTTGTGATTCATGTAGTTTGTGTGTCTTGTAATTTTGGCTTAAATATATAGATAGTGAATTTTTTGTTTTGAATCCCTAATAATTTTTTTTGTTGAGTTTTTGATAAAATAAAATAATTTTGGTTCTTGTTATTTTATCTTAGTTTTTGATAAAATAACATAGGGACCAAAACAACATTCATTAATTTATTAATTATTAGGTACTCAAAACATATTTGAACTTATAATTTTTTACAATAATTATTTATAATTATATTAATAAAGATTTTTAATTAATTAATAGTATAGCTTGTTTTACATTAAACTCAGTAAAAATAATTACAGTACATAGACATTTTTTTATCGAGCAAGAAATACAGTACAATACACAGACATTAAACTAAAAAAAAAATCAAGACGATATTTTGAAGTTAACACAAACTTTAAGTTTATATGCAGTCGCCAGAGGTTTCCAATTTCCATGATTATTTCTATTTGTAACCTTCCCTTGCTCTGGTTTAGTGGTTTCAGTGTTTTGCTTATGCTTTCAAGCTTCATCAAATTGTCGTTTATTCCTAAAACAATTTTTTATAAGAAAAAACAAATTCTAAAACAATTAATTAACTTATTGTTTCTTCATATCAACATCATTCCATCCAATAATAATCACCAAAATTTACTTATGATGATTTGAATCTTGAATCCGTCATTTAGTTTCTTTAGCCATTTTTTAGTTCAAAATTTAATTTCATAAGTATATTTTTAAAATTCACGTAACTTTGTCTTCTACTAAATTACAAGTAATATCCAAACGTGTAAATGAGGTGTATAACAATTTTCTTTAATAAAATTTAGTTACAATTTTGTTAAAAAAACTAAAAATGCCAGAAAAAGTTAGAGAATTAAAAACATAATAACCATGAAGCACGAGGTTAGATATGCCAGCAGGACCCGAATCCATTCCGATTTTAGCAGGAAAAAAGTGAATTTATTGGCTTCGGGTTCGAATTTTTCTCAAAAGCCAAAAGCGGAGGTGGAAGCAGGTATGAAATTATTGATACCCGCCTCACACCCGCCCCCGCTTCCGCCTCGTAATAAATAATATTAAAAAAAGAAAAATAATAAATATTATTTTGTAATTTTTTTAATTGAATTGATTAATTTTGTTTTGTAATTTTAAATTATGATTTCATATTTTAAATGTGGTTTTGTTTTTTTTTTACGTAATTAGCATTTTTGTTTGATTTTTTAAATAAAAAAGTTATATTATTTTTTAGTTTTTTTTTAAATTTTAATCAAATAGCAAGAGCAGGATGGGAAAACCTGACCCAAGCGAGAGTGAGGATGGAAATGAGTTTTAAACCTGATGAGGATTGGAAACAAGGTCGAGAAGCGGGTTTTGAATCGAAGACGAAAATGGAAAATATAATATCCACCCTCATCCCGCTCTGTTGCCATGCCCAGTGGAGGTATATTCTACTTTTTTGAGGCTTTGATTTTAATTGAGCATGTTTTTTTCTAGATCAGTTTAGTTCCAGGAGTACCATAGTACATCGCATATTAAGATTATAATTATAATAATAATATTATACATTACTATATAGTAATAATATAAAAAATATTAATATTTTACTCAATCAAAAAGAGAGAGAAGAAAACTAATAGTATCTTGTACATCTTGTACAGTTCGAAACGGCAAAAGGGGTGAAAGTTCCTACGAGGTTGCAGAGTTGACAGTTTCCAAATTTATAAAGGACATAGTCTTGTTTAGGTTTGATTAATCATTTAGTTTTTATACCTGGTACTTAACAAATATTCATTTTACTCCACACACATACATAATAATAAGTCTGAGCCATAAATTTTTATGTAATTGAGCAATAAATTTTGAGAAAAAAGTTTAATTCATAAAATTATATAAATATAGTAATTAACGTAATTAGAACAGGTATATAATCTGATTTGAAATAATTAAAGTAATTATGATCAACACATATTTGCTTTAATTAAGGTAGTTAAGTTTTGCTTTTTGATAAAATAGTTAAGATCATTATAATAAGGTACGTAATTGTATAATTTTAAATTATTTTTATAATAATTATGGCTAATAAATATTCTTTTTTCTTTCACTATTTTTTTCTTCAATCATCTCTTCTTACACACCCCATTGTGTAGTATTTTTTTTTATTATCTATTGCAATATATAAATTTAAAATAATCAATGGAAAATTTGAAAAATAGAGAAATAATTTTTACAATGATTTGTGACAAGAAATTATTATGGTAAAAATTTTGAAAGATAAATTAATTTGAAAATTTACAACCAATTATGCCTACAATTCTTGATTCATCTCACGTGGCCTTTTTAGAAACTTTAGATCTAAATTTAAACCAAAAGATATCCTTAGTTTAGCCTATCTTTCTTTCATTTTTGCATTCATATTAACCTGTGTTGTCTGTTGTCTGTTTTTTTTTTTTTTTTTTTAACTATTAGCATGTATGGATGCAAGTAATGAGTGAGGAAAAAAAAGACTTTTGTGGATACCACATGTGATGTGCTACACACCACATTTTCATCTTTTATATCCTCATTATTCATAGGTTAAATAATAAGTATCTTCCCTACTATTTTGTCATTGTTATTTCCTTTTTCTCCGACCTTTCTTTGTACTAATATTATATTATTATACGTACGATTATTTAATATTTATATTTATTAACCTAACTAAAATAAGTAGTAAAATATTGGATAAATACAAATGTAACAAATTAAGAAGAAAAATGAAAAAAAATATGATGTTCAAAATCAAAACCAAGGTTCAGAATTATATGAAAAAATGAGTATTTTGCTTTCATAGAAATAGGACTTTTCTATAAATATAGATTCAATATGTGATGTTTCATATAATTATTTGCCTTTATTTATATTTCATTCATAATAATTGTTTTTTAAAATATTCTACTGTTATATATAATTATATTATATATAAATAAATGAATATTGAATTATGATATATTTTATTGAGCTTAATGGTAATGCAATGACAATGTAATTAAATAGTTTTACATTATCATTCAATAATAAATTATCATTGATTTTATTTTTAAAGTGATTAACATAAAACTCAAACAAACTTACTTATATGATAATTGATGAGTTATGATTGAATGATTATAAAATATTTTATATTTATTTGTGTATAACCTATTTTCTTTATTTTATTAAGTAAAACTTAAAATAAAACATGTTAATTATATCAAAAGTAATTGAAAGGCAACGATCTTTTTTTTTTTTTGTCACGGGCAACAATCAAAATTGTACTGTTTAGAAAGGATCAAAATTGAGTAAGTAGTTGAAAATAATAGCGCCAAAATTGTCCAAAAGTTAGCAAGTCAAATGTAGATAAAAATGATGGCAAGAATGATCCAAATCTATCACTTCTAATAAAAATAAATCTGCTTAATTTATATATATAAAAAAAAGAATTGGTAAAAGTAAATTGTCGTAAAGAATTTTTTGGAAAAAAATGCTGACAGTTTTTTTTTCCTTGTATAAATAAAATGCTGATAGTTGGGATGTATATTTTGGAATTATATTATTCAATTCATACGTCTGATCAAAAAATATTATTCATACGATATTTGTTAAAACATTTTTAATACTATTTTCTTTTTCTTTCTCTCTTCATGGATAATTCAGGTATCACACAAATTTCCCTCTCATTTTTATGAAAAAATGTTATAGAAAATTAATGTGCAAACTGACATTTCTCTATGTACATACATTGTTAATATTGTGAAAGTTATTATGATAACAAAGCAGAAGTTGATGTTGATTATTCTAAAAAAAAAAGAAATTGATGTTGATTTGTCAACCCATGAGGCCATGACTATAATATTGTACAGGACAAACAAGCTAAGCTCATAACACTGACAATTGGGCATTTTAATGAATATTTAAGGCCAATCATTACTTATGATTGAAAGATTATAAAATATTTTATATTTATTTGTGTATATTTATTTTTTGAAGTTTAGATTGGCCAGATCAGCTAAATCCACTGGTATTGTTTTCGTTCTATTCATTAATGAAGTAAGTAACCCTTTGTCTAGGCCAACTTGCATGAGTCACTTTAGCCTATGTCAATAGTTCCAATTCCAACATTTTATTGTCTAACATTAGCACTTTGTTTGTTGGTTTTAAGAAAAAAATAGAAAGAAGAAAGAAAAAAAAAAAAAGAAGGAAAAAATTAATACTATAAGCTCACATAAAAGTTTTCTTTACTTAAATGAAGAGAAAACTCAAATTTTAAAGAAATAATTTATGCACTTCAATTTTACACATATTTATCTCTCTATTGTTTTTTTGGTAATGGCACTTATTTATCTTTAATGTACATATTATTTTTTTTTTCATTTTATAAGGATAAAATTGACATTTTTCATTAATTAAATATCACGTTTGAACTCACACTTTAATATTTTGAGAAAATATATATAAACCACAAAAGTACGAGAGAAAGTAGCATGATAAAATAGACATTAAATCACTTATTCATCAACTTTATTTTTTTTATGCCAAAACTTACCTTTTTTTATATATATTTTTTCTTCATATAAATAACTTCAATATTTATTCCTTTTCTATTCTTTTAATTTATATTTGCTTCTCTTTATTTTTTGTTCTCACGTCCAATCTAAACTTGGCGTACGTATTTCAACAAAATATATTTAAAATAAAAAATACATTATCCTTGAGTGTCTCTTTGGAAAATTAAAGGTAAGCGAAAGTGAAGTCATGGTGAAGTAGTTACGAAAGGGAAAGAAACGCAACAGCCAACAACAGTGGTGAATAATGTTTTTAAGTAACCACTTCTAATTAAACTATTTCACTCTTTGTTATGATTCCAAAATATTTTTACAAGTTTTGCTAAGTTGATTATAAAATTAATCCTTCACCCAAAACTTACGTATACTTAAATTTTTTCCCCCATTTTTAACAATGTATTATTTAGAAATAAAATTCAAAATTCAAATTCTCCATCACAAAGTCAACTAATATTGTTAACTGAATTATTCTCATTATATTTAATTCTTCATTGAAAAAAAGATTCACAATGTTGAATAGTGCTTTTCTAAATATGATTGTCTCTAAGAAAAAAAACATATAGATAAAAAAATCTAGAAAAATGAACTTGAAATTAACTATGAGTGTATTTCAATTGAACTTAGTTGTTTTGAAAGAGAGATTTACTTTAAACTATAAAATGTTGTAGTTATTAATTAACTAAGGGACAGGTATGTTTTTTATTCATGTAATTTCCCGCCTTTATAAATTTGGTTTGTGTAATTTTTATTTTTTATTTTTAGTTGATGCAAGTTTGTGTTTCTTTTTTAATTTTAGTTCTTATAAGTTTTTTAAGATTCTAATTTTTTCATTTTCTTTGTAAGTTCACATTTATAAGGACCAAAATTTAAAAAATATAAACTTATAGAAACCAAAATTGAAAAAACATAAACTTATAAATACTATAAAAATGAACATAAACAAATGATGAAAATTAAAAAAATATGAACTTCCATAGACTAGACACATAATTAAATCTTAACTAAAAAAACTAGTAGATATAAGATAGGATAGTAGTAATTCACACTTCATAAGTTTTTGTGTGATTACACAATAATCCTTTGCTTTTTTTACCATTACATTCATCTCTTTTATAAGGAATATCAATGTAAGATTTAACAGGACATTGAGGGAATGTTGAGGGGATGTCATTCTAATATTTTCTAACACATAAAGGAGTATTAGTATAATCTTTTCAAACTTAAAAGAAGAAAGTTAGTGTAGAAAAATACAAAAGAACAGAATTAAGTGTAATTTGATACTAAAATTTGTTAAAGTAATTTACTCTTCTTTTTAATCTAGGATTATAAATTTATAAGCATTTATGAGAAGTAATCTCATTTGAGTATAGAAAATTTCATACTTATATTATTTGATGTTTTTTAGGAATATTAATTTTTATTGATTGATTCAATCATAAAAACAAAAAAAATGATTCGATAAAATAAATACAAACTAAAACTTTGCTAGTATTTTATTGCATAATTTATTTTGATGTATAATAGTACATGTTATAAGATACAATCAAAATATTAAATATAGAATATATAGATGAATATATATAGATGAATATCTAATTTAAATTTTTGACGAGTATAATTAAAACTAGTGTATCATAATTCAATAATTAATTTTAAAAAATCATTTCATACAAAATTATTAACCAGTGTCACATACTCCTGTAATAATAATCTCTCTTCATATATTTATTGCCAATTTAATTAGAACATATTGACAATGTAAATGTATTTGACATTTTTATCTAATTATGAAATTCTACATATAATAAAATAACTTTTAGTTAGTTAGAAGTACAAAATTCTTTACACTAACGATATAGTAGTATTAAAATTAAACTCCTTTAGTATTATCAGATGCTTAAAAAATTGGGTCCATATTACTTTACCTTCACTTGATAGCGTACCAAATTACAACACAACATTGGTTTAAAATTGCAGATTTAGAGAGAAAAGAAAAGGTATAGTAAAAACACAATTTTTTATGTTCTCTCAGTATAAAATGATAAAACACACCTCTTTTTTATTATTATTATTTTATCTATGCAATGTGCTGATTTTCTCTCTCTAAATTTGGGAAGAAACTGAGGAAAGAAGTGAGAGTTAATTAAACAATGACAAAAAAGATATCATTTTTTTGTTTTATTTTATTATAATTTTTATTGAATTAAATAAGTGGAAAAATATTTTTATTATTTTCCATTTACCTTAATATAAATAAGATCTCAATGGATATGTACTATTAATATTAATTTTTTTACTATCAATTAATTAAAAATTAAATTTAATAATATAAATTTTAAGATAATTATTATCAAATCAACAACTTTTATCATATATACATATATATAGAAATATATTCAATTTTTTTTCTTTGTTTTCCATTTTTTGCTTTTAGTATTTTTTTTCGCGGACACGCGCAATATGCAAGTTGCATTGGAAATTTGGAACAGACACGGTCTACGTAACATGTAGTACAACGAACTTGTTCGTGGAAGTACAATGGACACAATCGGAATTCAACAAAAAGTCCAAGGGTAAAACCGGAAACAAAACCGCCCTCAATTCCTCGTTTTCCACCTGATTTTAAGACCTGTCGCGTTATTATTTAAGTAAACTAAAATAATTAAACCGATAATTGGTGTGAGTGATATTAGATTGGATCCCAAATCTTGAGTTGAAGTCTTATAAAGAAAAAAAAATTGGGAGAAGAAAATTATCCAAAAGATTAACAAAAATGATGAATATTTTGTATTAATAAGATTTTAAAAAACCTAAAATAATTAAACCAATACTATAAATATCTACGATAAAAATTGTTACTCTCACAACATCGCCATCGAAATATTTTCCCCTCTTATCCATTTTCTTTTTCTTTACAATTTATTCTCAGTTTTTTTTTTCTCACTCGATGGCGCCGGGAATCAGAGGCCTGCAGCTGACTTCCCTCGCCGGCGACTCCGATGAGCTCGAGGACGTGCGGCTCTTGGACTCCTATGACGAAATCGACGGCGGAGCGAGGCGGATTCAGGTGTCGGTCACCGGGATGACCTGTGCCGCTTGCTCCAATTCCGTCGAATCAGCTCTCAAATCACTCGACGGAGTCATCAGCGCCTCCGTCGCGCTGCTTCAGAACAAAGCCGACGTCGTTTTCAATTCGGCTCTGCTCAAGGTTCGTCCCTCTCTTACTTATTTGCTTTTGCATCGTTTACTGCTTCGGACAATTGAACTTGTTTGAAGTGTTAGCTGACTAAGGTTTAATTAGGTCTTGTTTGGATATACTAAAATCTAAATCTTTGCAGGAAGCACTTGTAGTAGAAAAAAATTAAGGAGATAAAAGAAGTTAAAGAATTGAACTTATGTGATAAATTGAAATTAACTTATATAGAGAAGCTCTCTCAGTTAATTTCTAGAAACCTGAGCTGCATAAGTTGATTTTATTTTATGAAGAATTTCAAATTAAGGAGTACTTCATTTTTAGCTCCTTTTTTTCTTTTTCTCTCGTACATAGAAATTTATTTGAATAGACTTTAATGTGAGTTTGTTTTAATGTATTTTTCTACAGTTTAAGGAAGTAAAAATGAGAATTCTTTTTGTCGGAATGCGTAAAAATGCACTTTCTTGTGATTTTAAATGCGCTCCATATGATTTCCAATAAAAGATTTCTCCTTTTAATTCCTTAATCATGTTAGCAAGACCCTTTCTTAAAAAATCTCAATTCATTAATTGTTATCTCTCGCTGAGTCTCGAGAGAGTATTTCCGTTATGATTTTTCGGTTTTACCGTTTAGTTATTTGCTTTTTTAATTTTTTTTGCCTTAATTGATTGCATGGCTTCTGTTTGGTCAATTGTGTTTAACGTTTTGTATTGAGATGCGTGCTCATTAAATCAGTAATCATGCTGTTGGTTATCTCGTTATCGTCTTTTTCCCGGTGAATTTTATCTGCTTTCTATATTTATTGCTTTGGCTCGCTGGTGTTGCAGTTAAGTGGACATTTATTTACTGTGCGCCTGTTAGGAATGCTATAACTTTTTCTCTGGCATGCGTTCTCCAACTCAGCTTTTAAAGTGTGCATATAGTAACTGCAATTGTTTTTGTTAGTTATGACTGCAGTGAATTCTTTTTTTTTTTTTTGTGTGTGTTTATTTTGATATGAAATCACGGTTTTTTGGGCTCTTCGGTTACAGACTTACGGTCCTGTGTAATGTTTTCTGTTATGATGTTGAGTAAAATTGATATGAAGTTTCTTCTCTCAGCTTTTTTCTACTGCATGTACATTCCCATATTGATGACTCATGATAATTTATATTCATAAAACTTTAACCGATATCTATCTTCCTTTCATTTAACTCATTCACTTTGTGCATATCATTGCTTTTGTGGTGGAATAAATATTTTTGTGGTGAGATATCATAATCTGGTCAGTAAGGCAGGATTCCTTCAACCATCTGGTTCTGCTACTACTGAAGTATGCAATATTATTGTTACACTGATGCATGTTAAGTGATGATGAGCCAGTCCTATAGTCCTATATTACTTGAATAAAAACATAGTGTTTCTTCAGTGATTTGTGTGAATTAGTACTGGAAGCTTGTAGTTGATAGATATTGAGTTATGTTTTAAAATCTGTCATATTCCAGGATGAAGACATAAAAAATGCAATTGAAGATGCTGGGTTTGAAGCAGACATATTTCCTGAATCCAGTACAGTTGCACATGAAACACTGGTGGGACAGTTCACAATTGGAGGTATGACATGTGCAGCATGTGTAAATTCTGTTGAAGGTATTTTAAGAAATCTTCCAGGGGTCAAAAGGGCTGTTGTAGCTTTGGCTACTTCGTCAGGTGAAGTTGAATATGATCCCAGTGTAATTAGTAAAGATGATATAGTCAACGCAATTGAAGATTCTGGTTTTGATGGTTCATTTATACAAAGCAATGAGCAGGATAAAATAATTTTAGGGGTGGATGGTGTGTACAGTCTGATTGACACCCAAGTTTTAGAAGGCATTCTTAGCAGCACAAAAGGAGTAAGGGAGTTTCATTTTGACCAGGTTTCAGGTGAATTGAATGTTCTGTTTGATCCTGAAGTTCTAAGTTCTAGATCCGTAGTTGATGCAATCCAGGAGGGAAGCAATGGAAAGTTTAAATTACATGTTAGAAGCCCTTATACAAGAATGGCTTCTAAAGACGTTGAAGAGATCTCAACCATATTTCGGCTCTTCATCTCCAGTCTGTTTCTTAGTGTGAGTATTTTTTAAATTCTCAATTCATATAACAATCACATAGTTTCATTGTATTTCCTTTTCTTTCTTTATTTTTATTCCTTTCCATCTAAGTGTGATCTCTATGGATACACTAAAATCACATCAAAATTCTTGTTAGATGATGTACTGACACTGAAAACAGCTACATATTATTTGCGTAAAGTTGTGAACTGTGCTTTATCTTGAAAACACATTTACACTAATATTTGGAGTAAATGTCTTGTCTATTCATAGAAACATGTTCTTAGATATATTGCATTTGAGGAAGGAAAAATAGAGCTGTAAAGGAGATACAAGGGTTTGAGATAGAAATCATTTATTGCTGCAGTATTCTCAAACATTAAGGCATTCTACCATCTGTTGGGACTCTGCAATTGTCAAATCCCATAAACATATGCTTCATGGGGAATTCATACATACATTAATTTCACATAAAAGAGGTGTTTTGTCATAATATCATGTCATCTTCTCTTCATAAAAAATTATATACAGAAACAACACAAGATTTGATGTTGCTGACAGGAAAAAATGATCCTATTCAAAATTTGAGTCTGTATACTGTGTTAACACCCCCTTGTGTTTTTAGGTTCTTGTTTGATCTTTTGAATGTATTTTTACTTGATGCATGGTTGCATGTTTCAGATTCCTCTCTTCTTCATGAGGGTAGTTTGTCCTCATATTCCACTATTCTATTCCTTGTTACTTCGGCGATGTGGGCCTTTCCTCATGGGTGATTGGTTGAAATGGGCATTGGTGAGTGTCATCCAATTTGTGATTGGCAAGCGCTTCTACATTGCAGCCGGCAGAGCTCTTCGAAATGGTTCTACAAACATGGATGTCCTGGTTGCTGTGGGAACTACTGCTTCTTACGTTTATTCTGTTTGTGCTCTTCTATATGGTGCTCTTACTGGATTTTGGTCTCCAACTTACTTTGAAACAAGTGCTATGCTCATAACATTTGTATTGTTGGGCAAGTATTTGGAATGCCTTGCCAAGGGAAAGACATCTGATGC
>PYAF01001361.1:281324-301488 GCA_007407185.1 Glycine tomentella | reverse complement strand
TGTCCTGGTTGCTGTGGGAACTACTGCTTCTTACGTTTATTCTGTTTGTGCTCTTCTATATGGTGCTCTTACTGGATTTTGGTCTCCAACTTACTTTGAAACAAGTGCTATGCTCATAACATTTGTATTGTTGGGCAAGTATTTGGAATGCCTTGCCAAGGGAAAGACATCTGATGCTATCAAGAAATTAGTAGAACTTGCTCCTGCAACAGCTTTACTAGTTGTCAAAGATAAAGGTGCATATGACTTTCATTCTATTTGCCTTGTTTTATTCATAAAAAAGGGATATGAAACATATTTGGCATTGATTATCTTATATGTAGATTGAAAGATCATAAATCTTTAATTAATTTTATGACATGTCATGTTCTGGGCGAAATTGATGACAACAACTAAAATTATATTGATTTTCAGGCGGTAAATCTATTGAAGAAAGGGAAATTGATTCTTTGCTTGTTCAACCTGGGGACACATTGAAAGTTCTTCCTGGTGCAAAGATTCCTGCTGATGGTATTGTTACTTGGGGCTCAAGTTATGTAAATGAGAGCATGGTAACTGGTGAATATGTACCTATTATGAAGGAGGTGAATGCTTCCGTTATTGGAGGCACAATAAATTTGCATGGCGTCCTTCACGTTCAAGCTACCAAAGTAGGATCTGATACAGTTTTGAGTCAGATTATTAGTTTGGTTGAGACGGCCCAGATGTCCAAAGCTCCCATCCAGAAGTTTGCTGATTATGTAAGCATATTGGTCATGGTTGTGTTTGCCTATGTTGCACTTGGGATGCCTTTAATGTTTTGGTGGAGTTACTTTCATAGTGTATGCCTTTTGCTTAGAGTATTTTGTGGTAAAGAAAGGATTAGCTTGTGAAATAGTTCTCAGTTCAGTCAAATGTTTCATGTTTCAGGGTGACCTGACATTTGACAACCAATAGTTTTTTTCCCCTTCAAATATTGCAATTCTTGTTATTTTGCAATCCCAATTGTTAAGTTATATTTACCACCCTGATATAACTTTATATATATATATATATATATATATATATATATATATTATGGCTATATAGAGAGAGGGATGGTAATAATGGTTCATGATGAATGGATTGTAGTTCTACTGTGGTTGTTACTTTATTTATATTTTGTTAAGTGAAACTTGGGGAAGTTGGCATACCCTCATCTTAAGAAAAGATACATTGAGCAGAAAGGAATCTGCATTTAGTCTGTTGTTTTACTGTTTTATGGCTAATCTGGTTAAGCTTGTAAATTTGGGGTAGTCTTTTGAAGCCCGCTATGATCACTGAAAATTAGGGTGTTAATGAATCTAGTTTTTCCAATTTGTGGCTTTCATCCTAAATGTAGGGGCTGTTTTTGCTTTCTCATCATTTTCAAAAAAGTCTCTCTCTCTCTCTCTCTCTCATTTTTGGTTGATTGTATTACATTGAGTAGTTGATTGGTCCATAGATGATTGAACAAATATTAGCTATGAACTTAAGTTCCATTCTCTTGGTTTGCAGGTAGCAAGCATATTTGTTCCTATGGTTGTTTCTTTAGCATTATTGACACTATTGGGTTGGTAAGGTCATCTTAACTGGTTTGGGCATATTAATAGATGTTGGTTTCTAATGTGATTGGAATGCTTATTCCTACTTCTGTTTAAATTTGGATCATTATCTATAGGTATGTTGCTGGGTCTATTGGAGCTTACCCAGAAGAATGGCTGCCAGAAAATGGAAATCACTTTGTTTTTGCCCTAATGTTCTCAATATCTGTAGTAGTGATTGCATGTCCCTGTGCACTTGGCTTGGCAACACCAACGGCTGTCATGGTGGCAACAGGGGTTGGGGCTAGCAATGGAGTATTAATTAAAGGAGGAGATGCCTTGGAAAGGGCTCAGAGGGTGAAGTATGTGATATTTGATAAAACAGGCACTCTAACTCAGGGAAAAGCCACTGTTACTGCTGCCAAGACATTCACAGGAATGGAACGTGGAGAATTTCTTAAATTGGTGGCTTCTGCCGAGGTGAATTTCAATTTCTATATTTTTTTTGTAATTCTTTTCGTCTATTTATAATATTGAATTATTGATACATATATAGTTCAGAGCATAGATTCAGGTGAATTTGTAGTATATGGGATATTCTCCATATTTCCTTCCCTCTTCTTGTCTCAGACAGCTTAACTTCTTGCATAGTGTTATGGCATGCTATCATGGCACGAGGAACAAGATTATAGTAGATTAACAAATCATAATTTCTTCTTATATGTTTGATTATCAGAAAATTATGTCCTTCTATTTATTGTTTGATGCCATTAGGGGAACCAATTATGACTTTTATATTTCATTTTAATTTTATGACTCAGGCTAGCAGTGAACACCCACTAGCAAAAGCAATTTTAGCATATGCACGGCATTTTCATTTCTTTGACAACTCTTCTGCTACTACTGGTACTGAGAATGATGCCAAAACTGATGCAAAGTCTGGGTGGCTTTTTGATGTCTCAGACTTCTTTGCTCTTCCTGGAAGAGGTGTTCAATGTTTTATAGATGGGAAGCATATTTTGGTATGTCCTTTTACTTTCCTAATATGGTTGTCTTGATCTCTACATACTATGGGATTTGCTTCTTACTTTCCAAGAGTTTTTTAACCAAGGCAATTTGTCCTCAATAGGTTGGTAACAGGAAGTTGATGGAGGAAAATGGCATAGATATTTCAACAGAAGTGGAAAATTTTGTGGTAGAGCTGGAAGAAAGTGCAAAGACAGGGATACTGGTAGCATATAATGATATATTAACTGGAGTCTTGGGGATTGCAGACCCACTAAAGAGAGAGGCTGCTGTAGTCATAGAGGGCCTCCAGAAAATGGGTGTCAAACCTGTTATGGTCACAGGAGATAACTGGAGAACAGCTCGGGCTGTTGCCAAGGAGGTTTGTATAATTTGTAGTATGTTTTATTTGCATTCGCCATTAAAATCTGTGTTCTGACTTCTGATGACTATTAGAGTGTATTTTCAAAGGCTATGGTTCTAGGATCAGCATTCAACAACTGTAATCTTGCTTGTGCAAAGAAGACCAATAAACACACAAGTATTGTAGTTTTGGTATTTAGTAGGAAAATTGAATTAAATTGTAGAAAAGGCATGATTGAAATCAAGGGATGGAAAAGCTTGATACCTATAATTGGCATTCTGCTTTTTGAGCAGGCCTACTCTTGGTTGACTTATTCATAACTATAGTATAGTTGAAAGAACTGGTGTAATTTAAATGTTTTACTCGTTAGTTACCAGTTTCTTTAGCTCTCTATTGTGAGTTGTAAAACCAATTGTCTGTTTAAAGCAAAATTTACTTCCGTAATGAGTTGCATCATAAAATTTATATAAAAGTTGATGTTGTCGTCAAACTTGTGTTAACAAATGTTGTATGACAGGTTGGCATCCAAGATGTTAGGGCAGAGGTTATGCCAGCAGGAAAAGCTGACGTTGTTCGTTCATTCCAAAAAGATGGGAGCATAGTTGCAATGGTGGGTGATGGTATCAATGATTCTCCTGCATTAGCTGCTGCTGATGTTGGTATGGCGATTGGGGCAGGAACTGACATTGCGATAGAAGCTGCTGACTATGTCCTCATGAGAAATAGCTTGGAAGATGTGATCACAGCCATCGATCTTTCACGGAAGACCTTTACTCGTATTCGATTGAATTACGTGTTTGCCATGGCTTACAATGTTGTGGCTATACCAGTTGCTGCTGGCGTGTTTTATCCTTCACTGGGGATCAAGCTGCCACCATGGGTTGCTGGTGCATGCATGGCTCTCTCTTCTGTAAGTGTCGTGTGCTCTTCTTTGCTTCTCAAAAGATATAGAAGACCCAGACTTACTACAATACTTGAAATAGTTGTAGAATAACGAGAAAGGAATGAAACCTACTAGGGTCGGCCTAGTAGTGGGGGGAGATTTGTGTAGTTTGGACGAAATTTTAGAAAAATCTCGTCATCATTGTACACACAAAAAAAAAGTGAGAGAAAGAAATGAGAATAATTATTGTAGGTTTTAGCTTGTGAGGGTACAAATGACTTTTGATCAGAACTTGTAATTCCAGTTTTGTGCATGTTCCTTCCAATTGTGCTGTTGTAACTGTAGTCTGTAGTAGCTGCCAAATGCCAATTAATTGTAAATTGTACTTTGACTGTAATTGGTGTGGCACTCTCCCCTCCATTACGCACAATTCACTCGTCTTTATTTATGCGTAGCTTCTTCCATGGTATAGGGGACCATGTGAATGTGTACATGTCCAAAAGCAAAGAGGTTGATGAGATCTTTCCAACCTCGTGAGGGACTTGGGTTTTAATACTACTTACAACAGTGTTCCTTTGAATTTGTCTACAGTTTTTCTAATATATACCAAGTACCGGTTAATATATATAAGCACTGGTTAAGAATCAATAAGAAAACTCTAATGGTATGGTATGTTTGATCAAGGAAGAAGATGAAATAAAAGAAAAGAGTAAAAACTCAGATAATTTTAGTAGTTTGGTATGAGAGAAAATCAAAAGAAGTAAAGATAATTGTTTTTTTAGTATCTTTTTAAAATACTAGTTATAGCAAATGCTTGTTACTTGTTAGTCAAAGTGTAAGGAATTTAAATTTCTTTTAGTATGGTTTGAACTTTGAAGTTTCAATCCTTTGAATGATAACAATAAATGCGATTTTACCTCACTAATTTAACCTTGATTAATTGGGATTAGATGTAAATTTCAGATATTGAGAGTCTAATACAAAGCAACGCATATCATTATTGAGGTGAAAGATTAGGAACCGTTGTTTGACTTGAGTAATATTTTTTGCTTTTACTTTTAGTTAGAAAAGTATTATCTTATTTGCAAAAGTTTGTATAAAAAAATTATTTAAATTATTATCATACAAATTTGTAAAAATAAGACGACATTTTTATGATTAAAATAAAGCATTTTTCATAAAATAAATAGCTCCTTAAGACCTTAACCATGTTAACTTGATATGACCAGTAGCATACGACCAAAAACACGCCTTTCAAAAAAACAATATGACCAAAAACACTTACACCACCATGCTGGAAGGTTAGTGCCTGTTTGGTTGTAAAGTGAGTCAATGAAAATCATGTAAAAAAGGTAAAAATTTGGAAGCAACACTAGGTTGTTTTACTGTCACCACATAAAAAATAACCGTGTTTCTTTCTTTATACCACTCCTTCAAACACACACTTAATTCATCAACAAAGCATAACTCTTAACATATAACACCTTGCATAAGATACATCTCCTTTTCTATTTAAGGCATTGGACATAGGCAATCAGGTTGAATTCATAAACCTAACATGTAACTTTGAGATTAGAAATATTTTTCCCTCCCCCTCTTTAAAAGGATTCATCCTCATATTTAGTATATATTTGAAACTTTGCTTGCAAGCTATGATACAAATGACATGACTAAGACCTTACATTAGATGTGAGCCCTTCAGATTAAGGATGTGTTTGATTTAAATATTTGAACTCTCAAACTAATATTTACTTTTCATGAAATGTACACTTGTTTGTTTAACAAATTACTTTTCCAATTGAGTTGAATGTGATTTTCACTCAAGTGAAATTTATTCCAAAGTTATCTCTCTCTTACTTTTTTATTGAACGTGAAATTTTCCAAACACAAATCAAATTACTTTAAATTTACTTTTAATTAACCTTAAATTTAATCAAATTTTACTCTTTTTTTAAACTGAAATTCAAACGTACACTAATTGAATATACGCCAGAGGTTGAACTTGACTCACATATCCAATATGCAATCGTGCGACCCTGTGGATAATATCACTGTTATGCACACTTCTCCTAAGGAAATATCATTGTCAACACCGATTGGTAATTAGTAATTTTTTTTGGCGTGCGTTGAATTGAACAAGCAGAAGAGTCAACAACGAAGAATAATGAAGAAAGTAGCCAGTCAAAGTTGATTTCCATGTAAATTGCGTTACACAAAAATCAGATTTCCCTTTCTCAACCAACTTCTATTCCTCTGTGCATGGAAATTAAATTAAGTTTGACTAAATGTATGCCGTAATAAATGTTTCATGGATGCTATCATGCTAACAAAGAATAAGACATTTATTTGCTTTTCTGAAGGTAGGAAAAAAGAAAATTTTAAAAAAGATGAAATTCTTTATTAGTCAAAATTTAAGTTTGAAACTTATGTAAATATATAACTTCTTTTTTTTTCTTTTAGTTAATTTAATTCAACATAATAGAACAAAAAAAGAATTGACCCTTTTTTTTAAGAGGATTCACAGTATGTCAAGTTCTGATAAGGTAGGTCTTCGCATTGGCATTATATATTACAAATATATGACTTAATTAATTCTTATGTTTGACTGATCACTTCACACTAATAATATGGCTACAGTAGAATGGAAATTTAGTATGTTAAGTTTTCGTTCAAATATATATTGAAAGAAATTTCATATGATAATATACTTATAGATGCTAGAATAAGATTAATTAAGAAGATCAGTTTACGTGATAGATTAAACCGATCAGTGTTTAAATAGGTTTATTTTTTCTCTTTCTCTTTTTCATTGGATATATATAATCTTATGATTTATATATAACTTAAGGTTCTATGTAATATTTATAATTTTATGTTATGTGTTTTTTCCCTCTTTTGTTCTTTTACTTAGTCAAACCTAAGCATTTTTCATAACCACTTCATTTAATATACACGAGCTCATGCATGATATTAAATTGAAGATAGAATGCAACATTTCAGACAATTCAGCTTCGTCATTAAATGAAGTGGTCCTCACACACCATATATTCCAAGCATCGTGAAGCCTTATGGGTCCATGTCTCTTTCCGTTGACTGCAAGTGCTGTATATATTTATCACGAATTTCATTATGTCACTCTATTGCACGATGTTCTTGTGGGGTGTATTATATAAATTTAATTTTCTTAATGTAATTTTCGATGTGTAATTCAAGTATTATATTACATTGTTATCATATTGAAGATAAAATAAGCCATGGAGAAAAAAAATCATAGCCAAAAAGCAAATATTGTCTAGGGCATTTGGCACATCAAACTATATCGCTTGATCTCTACATAAAATAAACAGACATGATGAGAGGATAATCTTCTTTAAGACTTTATCTGGAAACAGAGAAGAACTTACAATATTACCGTTTTAAAAGTTAACTCATTATATTACCTTCATACCAAGTATGGTACGTTTAGTTACTTAATTGTGTATATAAATAATGATATATGTAGGAGACGTCGAGATTCATTATGATAATGTTAGGAGACGTTTGATAGGGATGAAATTTTTAGTTTTATGAGAATTTTAGGTTAAGAATTTAAGGTTGAAAATCTTAATTTTTTATGTTTGGTATTTATTTTTAAAAAATAATATTATTGAGAAATGATATTTTTTTGAAATGTATTTTTAACTAGTTTTTTATGGAAATTTTCCGGGTAGGGGAGGCGAGAATCTCTCTTTCACAAGTTAATTTTTCTTTTAGTCTAGGAAAAAATGTTATTCTTAATAAATTAAAATAACTAGTAAAAATATTATATAATTTTTTAATTATCATGAAAATCTAAATATTTAAAATAATCAACCAAATAAATTTTATTCATTATCATTAGGAATCATCATTTACAAGATTCATGATTCACATGAATCATAATTTCGGGTATGAAATGATTTCTCCCATACCAAACATCGCTTTAAAGTGTATTTGATAAGTCACTTTACTAATTTATATTATTAGTTATTTTTGCTATTTTATAATAAGTTGGTTTAACCAAAATAAATATATCTAGTGCATGAGTTTATTTTTAGTAATTTTTAACTTATTTTCGTAATTACTTTAATTAACATATCACTTATAAGTGTGTAGATCATGATAGATCTCAAACTATTCTGATTAATAGTGACACTTATTGCGATTTCATGCTCAAGTCACAAAGTGTTCAAAGAATAATGAAAAATAAGTGAAATTATTTGTAAGAGTCTCAGTATTTATAAACAGGGACTGACTGAAGTTGTGGGTATGGGGGCCTTGCCAAATACTCCTGCTTTCAAATTAAAAAATAATATTTTTTTTAAAAAAAATATTTTTGATTTAGTAAAAAAAAATTTGATTCAAACTAAATACTATATTTTATTAAATTTTAATTATTATATAATTAATTTTTATCTCTTAACTTTAAAAAATTATAAACTCAACAATAATATTATTTTTTAAAATAAAATCTAATCACAATATTATATTTTATCAAATTTTTGTTATTATATCAAATCATAAAATCAATAGTAATTTTTATTTTTAAAGAAATTTTAACAAATTTTAGTTATTGTATAATTAGTTTTTCTTTTGCTTTGTTAATATTTGTTAATATCTAATTGTTAACTGTATTTTTGTGCAACTGAAGTAGTTTTTATTTTTAAAATTTCATATAAACATGTCTCATTGGAGTGATTGGGGATTGTTAACTCATATTTAAGAATAAACGTTCACCGCATCTTATCCGACAAATGAAAAGAGTCAAGTTTATAGACTAAACACTACAACTAACTCCCTTTTAAAAAAAAAAAACACTACAACTAATTTCCTAAAAATAGCTAATTAATCAATCATCACGTTAACAACATAATCTTAAACGTGAATAACTGAATAATAACAATAACAAAATCCAATAGTGAAGTTTGTAATCATCATGTGCTCCTTTGTTATAGAATAAGAATAGAGAAATGGTTGAACTTACAACACTTAACAAGTGAAGTGTTCACCCTTGCTTACACGGACAAATACATTACAATTTGGATAGATTAGTTGATGATTTTTCTTTTACATTTTTTTATTGTTTGAAATAAAAATTAATTTTAGTTTATGTGTAAAACTAGTAAAATGTTGCAGAATTTATTATTGATTAATTGATTATTAAAAATTAGATACTTAAGTAATTAGAAAAGGAAGAATTAATAAAAAAATTAAACTCCTTTTAAGAGAGTTCTGGATCCGTCCCTACATATAAACCCTTAATTTTGATGAAATATGAGATAATTTTTAATTAAGCTACATTATTTAAAATTCCCCATGTTTTTGGTGCTAAAAATTCCCCATTTCGTTATAGAAAAACAATGGATGTAGGCATGTATTGCCGATACCATTCATTTTATTTAGATCTATTTTACAATGTAAAGCATAACTACAAAACACACTCCATGATAATATGATATATTGCTAATTAATATATTCGAAAATTTCGCTTGACCTTGTAAACAAGTGCATGCCAAGCTAAGATTTGTATAATAAAATACAACATTTTTCTTTCTATTTAAATGAGAAGAAAACACGCGTACGGTTCGAGTACTGAAATTATTAATTTGGATATTAACTAATTATAATGACAACTAAGTTTATTTTTGGGTACACATGGTGACAATTAAGATTGATAGTAACAAAATTATTTTAATGCTGTAAAAAACATAAAATTATTTTAATTTATTTAATTAGTGAAATATAATTAATTATCACGCACATTTTACACATATTAAGTTAAGCCCTTTGAATTTCCTATAAAGTGAAGACATTTTACATGCTTTGACAAAAAAGTTTATACTGAATACTGATGTAGGCAAATCGTCTACCTAAGAGAGAGGCAGTGAGAAATAAAAATTTATCCTTTTAAGCAAAGCATTTTAATCCTTGGTATATATATACACTGCATACCCCTTTTGTGATTTTAGGGAATCCATCCAACATGAAAAATAAATAAGAATCATAAAGTTTCTTTACTGAAATGAAAACTGAACTATTTCTTTACTTGTTTTATACTTGTAATTTGAATTGATTCTAGTATATTTAACTATTTTACTGCGATTGATTCCACTAGGAAGAAAATTATTACTGAACTATTTTTTCAATAAGGTGTTTAATAAAATCTTTTTTTTTTTTTTACGGAGATTAACTCTGTTGATATAATACTTTGTTTCCGTCCCAAAATATTAATAGTCTTGGCTATTTTACATAGATAAATAATAATTTTATAAAATTAACCTTATATGATCATTAATTTATTTATAATTTTTGTTGTTCATTATTAATATTATAAGAAATATATATAAAAAATATAATTAATATTATCTTAAAAATATAAAAAATAATTATTTTGAGATAATTTTTTTCTCTAAAACAATCATAATCGGATTAGTATCTCCAGATGGCTTTCAGCTGGATTTTCGAAGAAAATTAGCCGCAATTTAAAAGTCAGTTTGAAGGACTTTACATAATTAATGTTGATAATTAATTAATTATATGAGATTTGACCGGCGCTTTGCTAAAACTGTTGTTATAATCAGGCACACCTTAAATACAGCGTAGGATGGCAGTAGTAGGACCTCTAAGTCATTTTGCTGCGACCAATTGGGCAAACTTTTTGTATAGTACTGTTTCACTTTGAATACTCCTTCAAACAAGGAGTATGAGAGGATATTTAGTTATAGATATCAAATTAGTATTTTATATATTTTTTTAAACCTATTAGTGTTATGTAGGATTAAATTTTTTCAAGATTTTTAATTTTTTTTTATTTAATGGTAAATCTTATTTTGAGATTTTAGAGAGAATTTTTTTTGAATAATGTGTAGATATTGAAGATTTTTCTATAAGATCACATTCTCTATGTTGAAGATCTCTTCATCTTCTTTATTAAAAAATCTAGTGAAAATCATATCTTAAACTCAAGATTTAACATTAAAGATGCTATGATATTATTGAGATACAAAGAAGTGTTGATGTTTTTGATTGAAAATTAAATATTAAATACTTAAATTACAGTTTTTACTTTATAGCATTTGTATGAAGTTGTAAGAGTCTACAAGATTATTGAGAATAGGATTTTCTCATATTAATGAAAGAAGGATTCTACAAGTTTTTTTTTTTTAGTTTAATGTTCATGTAGTGAGAATGTAAAATTTTATATGATCATTTAATTATAAATTATTATTGATATAACTTTTAAAATAATGCATAATCTATTTTTTCTTTGTTTTGATTCTACAACGCACCCCCCTTCCCACCTTTTTCTTCTCACAAATTAAGGTTGTGTTGATTTTATTTCTCCTCTTCAACCATGGCCCTGCAATAAAAAACACACCACATATATATTACTGAGGAATTTAGGCATTCTTTTAGTAATTGTCTAGCTAGAGATGTCTTCAGTCCATTCAAAATTAATTTTTTTACATGAAGTTCTCGGATCTTTATTCTTTGGTGGGTTTCATAATTATTGTGTTTTTTTTCATCATCTTGAAATTTTTTTCTTGTCCAAAGTACATCTTTTCTTCTTCTTCTTCTAAGTATCCAAGAATTTGGTCGAATTGATACTCATCTACAATCTCTGTAAGATGATAATTTTTGAGCATTTTATACCTTTGTTCTGCTTGTGAAAGGAATCAACAAATTAGAAATTTACCCTAGCTAAAAGTCATCAACCGTATAATTTTTTTTATTATGAGTCTGTCGTTAGGTGACTACCTCATTGGCCTAAGGTTCTACAGGATCTAGGAGGAATGTTATTAGAGAAAAGAAGGCTATTGCTTGAGAAGATGAAGACTATAATAGTAACAAATTAATAAGTTTGAATTTTGAATGTTGTCGTGCTTTAAATACAAAATTGTCCTCTGATTTATTGAGTAACAAAATTAACACTTTTCTCTTTTATTAATCTTTTACTATTTCATTCTATTAAGTGACCATTTAAACATGTAACACATATTTCACGCCGTTTAATTAGCCTTTCATTTTTGTAACAAAAATCAAAAGGCACCCACAAAGTTATGGGAAGAGTTTCAAATTAATTAAATTATAAATTCTCCAAAAATATGAAATTTTTGTCTCAGGTTACAGAGTTAAAAAACAAAAGGCAATACAATATATATATATATATATATATATATATATATATATATATATATTTAGAGCAGTACCAAAGTGAACACCTTTGTAGTGTTGACACGAGCAAAAATGTTAATCTTAACAGGTTCTAAATATATATATTAGCGGCGAGAGATGTACCATGTTTATGTATAAATCACAGTAAAGGTTTTAAATATTTGGTCGCCTTTGTTAAAAAAGAAAAGTCAGAATAAAAAAACAAATCCTTTATTATATTTCTTGTAATAAATGTGATTTTTGGAACAAGGATAAATAAATTATGGAAAAATCTAAACAATTCTTTATTAAATTCAAACATTTTTTTCATAGACGTTTGCCTCCAATTCAATAGGGAGACTGAATTGATTATAAAAACATGAGTTTAATTAATCGATTTATTAGTGTAATTGATTTCTTATTATAAGATAAATTTTTTGAACTTCTTTCAAAATAACATTGGCGCTAGAGTAAATAAGATGTTTTAGGGAATTAATTATATATTAATTACATATATTTAATACTTAATACAAGTATGATTAATGCGATCATATTATAATCATAGACAGTTAATTTTTTTGACCATATGACCCAAATCACAGTCACAGCCTATTTTTTAAAACCTTGATCCCAGTGTTTGTTTGTCCCTTCCCTTAACTATGGTCAAAAAGAGACTTGGTTTTGCTATTATATATTGTCGGTATTCCGTATTAATTTCTCTCCTTTCCTTATTGATCAATTTGACAAAGACTTTGCTTCTAGTAAAAACAAGAGGGCTGTCAAGTTGAATCGCTAGCTACTATAACAAAAAGTATCATACGGTCATCTATAGTATAAAAACATGAAACTTTAATCAACAAGGTATGGTGGGTGGGTGGGTGGCTTAGAGCAACGTAGACCTTATCATTTTCAACTTTACAGTACACATTTTTCTGACCAATATCACTTAGACCCCCTCTAAAGCTCCAACATAACAAACAGAGAGTCCAAAAGTGATGTTAATCCCCATTTTCTCATGTCGTCACTAGTATGAACATGCTATTATATATTACCTAACTTTGGATCAACTCACACGAGGTTGCTACAACTTAAATAATAATATAAAATTTGAGTTTAAGATATATAATTGTGTTGGGTTAATTAATTAATTGTCATTATTATTTATAATAATTTATTTAATTCAAATAAAGATGTTTCTAGCAGAGATTTTTTTCTTCCTTCCTTATATGAGATTTTAATGCAGAATATTTATTGATTTTATTAATGATTAATTCGGTTTAAAAATTTGACTGATCAGCTTGTAAAAATATAATTTTTTGGTTTGATATTTTTTTTTATTCACAACACTTAAACTAAAAATCAAACTTAAAAAAATCAAATTTAGTTTAATCGGAACAATGACACGTTAGTAGAGAATGAATACATGTAGTCATTGGAAATAATAATAATATGAACACGCTATTTCCTGGAAGCACACTATTCTTTGGTTTCAAGTTTCTCCTAAGTCCCTATCAAAGAATAGTCAAAACTTGGACATTTTTATTTTGACTATTACAAGGCACATGTGTACATAATAGAGCCAACTTTCGTTCATTCTTTTAAAATAAATGAAGATGTCATAGAGTTAGGGAGTGATAACTGATCCTCACCTTTTACCACACACCTACTTCCAAACCCACATGAGGGATAGCATGACCATGACTGCCACTACTGATCAATGGATGCAGTTCTATCAACAACCTCTAATGGATAGGCATGGCCATGATCATGATCATGATCATCATGCTTTGGCACCAAACACCACAGAAGGCTTCTCTAGTTCTCCCACTCCTACCATACCTTCTTCAGAGAGCAATAGCATCTTGAGCCAATTGAGTCCAAAGGGTAATGTATCCAAACCAATAAGAAGAAGGTCTAGAGCCTCTAAGAGAACCCCAACTACACTTCTCAATGCCAACACCACCAATTTTAGAGCATTAGTACAACAATTCACAGGGTGTCCCAGCACAACCATGTCAACACTAGGGGTCCATAAGGGCCCTATTACCTTGAATTTCCAACAAGGAAGTAGTAGTACTGGACAAAAGGCTCATCACCACAACACAAGTAGTAGGGTAGTGCTGCCAGTTAGTGGCAGAAGATACAACAACAACAACAACCAGTTTCATCATGTGCCTGCACCGTTTCCTAATTGGCAGAAGCAAGAAGAAGAAGAAGAACAACAACAATTGCCTCAGCAGAGTGGTTACTCTTTTGATTATGTAAAGAACAATGGTTTTCTTCCAAGTTCGGGTAACTCAATCAGGCCTACCACTACTAGCATGGATCATGTCTCTGATGGTTTGCTCTTAGATAATGATTTTAACTTGGCTGATCTAACTGTTAATGGTTTCCCCAATGATACCTTTTATGAGAGTGAATTATAGGTATATATATTTTATGTGATGAAAATGTTTAGTTATAAAAGGGTTCAATTATATATATTGAATCCTGTTCATATCAGAATACAGTTAAAGTGGACTTTAGTTATATATTCAGTTCATATGTATGCATGCTTTTATAAAAACAATAATTCATATATAAAGCCTTTATGCATTAGCTTCCAAATAGTACTAGTTCAGTTTAGTTTCTTCTCTCTCTTTCTCTCTATTCTTTTTTAAAGGTGGGTTCCCTTGATTAGATTGTTGTCTTGTAGAGAAACTTCTTGCATTAATTGGTGCTGTTCTTGTTTATATATTCTTTTTTCTTGTAATGTGTGCAGGTTGTATTTTCCTCGTTATGATCACAAAGCTTCTATATATTCCTGGCACCATTTTTATATTATCTGTTTTTAACTAGTTTATGATCACGCCATGATCCTAATTCTCATCTGAATTAAGTCTGATGTTCGAAACCTAATTAAATAATTAAGTTTTATTGTTTGTGTACACGATAATCAAACTTTCAAAATTGAAATTCATGAGCAATTGAAATACCATCGGTCCTAATTTTTCCTCGACCTGTGGAATTGAATAAAGATTCTTCATGTATTAATTATGTAAATCGAAAGTGACACATATAGTTGTTCTAGTCACTAATTTTAAGATTGAGTTATGAATATATCAAACATTTAAAACTTTTTAGAGAGAATTTAATCGTGCATACTAACTCGATCAAAATTATTTTCTGTGAATTATAGTACCGGTTTTGAATTGTTATTAGCTTTCTTTTCAGTTCCTTGAAATCTTAACTTACCAACAACAGCCACCAAACCAACCAGCACGTGAAGGAACATGTAGGGTAGGTGTGAGTCGAATGAATATATATCCATCATATACTAAACAAGAAAAGGTCAGAGCGAGAACTTAATAGTAATTAGCCAAGTATGCTTTCACACTATAGTTTTGGAGAAGGGTTCAAATTCAATTATTCATCATGTTGATATATATGACGGTCCAAATAAAGAAGTGATGGATTGGAGTCTTGGTCACCTCACAGGGACCAGCTTCAGTGGGACCAGCCTTAAACGGTGGGCTCATTTTGGCTTCATCTGCATCACCAATATTTTGCCAGAGCCAAAGTCTATCCTTATCTTTTCGATTTAATTACAACATAAATAAACTTAATATCACACATGCAATAATAAAGGCAATATATTAGATTAAAACATGACACGATCATAGGTCTCTAAGAAAGTAATGTTCAATAATATTTATGAGAATTGTCCACTTGGTGTTTCTAGATCAAAATACAATTAAAGTTTAAGTTTCTATTGCGATTTTAAAACATTAATGACAAAGACTAGCATCTAGAATGATACTTCCTTCACAAGTTACAGGGCATGTGTCTCATTCCACATAATTAGATATAATACTATATAAACTGTTGGGTGTTGTTCTTACATCAGAATTAGATTTTAACTTTCCGTAATAGAAATTTTTCATTAACTATTAATGTGTTACCAAGATGAAACTTCAAGTAAAATGACAACATATACGAGGGCTTTACTAGGGTTTGTGAGAGAAGTTCGATCTAAGGGGGCCACAGAGCAAGAGGCTAACATCCTTCAAAGGAGTAGAAAGAAATTAAGTATAAAAGGAAAGCCGATTGTGAAGATCATAATGATGAGTCGATCTCTAGTGAGACTAGCATGAAGAAGGGTTCCACACGAACATCACGGTGTTAATAACTCATAGGAAGACAAACTTTTGAAACCTGATTCTTGTTTTGTGGGATATGATGACATTAGGGATGATGAGACATTAATTTATAAGTACCAGGATTTTGTGCCCATTAGTAGAGTGTGAATATTAAGGTTTTTGTGAACGTTGGTGGAGTGTGACAATTTTATAAAGTTTGTTGCGAATACAAGCATTTCCTTATTTTTAGAAGATTACTTCAGGTCTCTCTTTTAGCACCATTGGCTAAAAACTTTTCCTATACGTTATAATGTTACTTCACTCACGTTAAGAGCATTAGGCATGATGTTATAAACATTAGGGTTTTTTGTTCGTTTGTCGCAGATACAAACATTTTATGCATGTTGTAAGCTTACTTAAAGTGGTTCAATTCTTCATGAGGAAGATACTTCGTTGTCATTGGACAAGGTCCTATTGTTACGAATTAAAACATTAGAGTATTCACCAAAATAAAAAATTGAAACATTAGAGTTGTTTGACACAACTGACTCTTCTAAGTACAACAATTTCATTTGCATTATGTTCACTGATTTAAGAAATAGTTTAAAGTGGTGTGTTTGACTGCTATTGATGCACCATAACCACAATATTACCCTTGTTTAGAAATCATAATCATAATATTACCCTTGTTTAGAAATGTTTTAATTGATGGATTGTTAATTTGTGATGGAAAAAATAAGAAGTTAATCATCCATATTTTTCAATTGAGAAGGAATGATTTTTCAAATACATGATAAATCTAGGACTGACCATGAAAATCAAATCAAATTGAACTAATATTCAAAGTTGTATAGAATGATTTTCCAAATACATGATGAATCTACTATTCTAAGGCTGACCAAAAGAATTAAACTATGACATATTCAAATGAGCATATAAATAAAATATTCAAAGATGCATATAAACTAAATTCGATATTGGGAGTCTACCCTAATAGATAAATACCATTATTGGGAAACATAGTTATTATATAGGCCCACAAGAAAAGAAATGGAACCATAGGATTATTAGGAATAAAATATACAAAAATGTGATATATTACTCCCTAGAGTGATAATCAAATATATAGATCCTACAACCAAAGTCACAAAGAATGTTTTGCTAAAATTTGCAACTATATAAGATTCGACACAACAACCAACCACCAAAGGTAACTACAACTAGCACCAGTAAACAAGCAATTATCTTACACAGATTAACAAGATATTCAAAGATGCATAGAAACTAAACTAGATATTGAGTGTTTGATTCAATGGTCTTAATATGGAAATATAATAAATATAATTTACAAAGGAACCATTACAAGGAACTAGCTACAAAAGAGAACAACGACTGCCAACATTGTATTAGGCAATTAAGTAAAAAAATAATACATGATCTAGCATTAAAGCATATTAGCATAACAAATGTCATATCAAGACAATCCAATTGAAAAATGTTGAAAATAGATGAATATGAATTTTATAATTTCTCGGTTTTGATTCATATTCATTCATGTTTATAAATTTATATTTTATTTATCATTTTTCTTTTTATTAATTATTATTTTATTAATTATTAAAAAAAATTAAATACAACATTAAAAAGAAAAAAACTGTAAGTCAAAGTTTCTGTGTCACATACATTAAGTGTTGGAAAAATATCGTACAAAACTATCATGAAGTTCACATTTTTCTTCTAGGAAATTTAAATATCAAGCAATCCAATTAAAATATTAAAATATGCTGAAAACAAAAATTAGTAGGGACAACTTTACTCAGCATGAGACTAAACTAGAGAGAAAGAGAAAGGATTGATAGACTGAGCATGCGTTGTGCCACAAATGTACTGAAACTAACATAATTTTGAGTTGTATAAATTTACACAATCCAAGATTTAAGAAACAAAATTAAAGATAAAATAAGGAAGAATAATAGGAAAAATAGGAGAGACCATTACCTCAATGACGGGTGGAGGATTGGTGCGAAGACTCGATTTTAGTGACGAAGGTTGTGGTCATTGAGGGTTTACGTTAAGTTTTTGAGAAGTAATGATATTCATACTCTCTACCATTGCTTGGAGGAACAATGTAAAGGACGACGACATAAAGAAGTAATGATTGTTTTATATTATTTATTCATGTTAGCCCTTTTTCTCTTTATAATGAAAACATTTTTATAAAAAATGAATAATTATAAAACAGAATATATTTGTCTTAAATTTTGTATATATCTAAATCTTTATTTGGTTCTTATTATAAGTTCCAAATTAAAAGTATAACTTAATCCTTTTTTATAAGGTTTAATTTATAATTTTTCATGCATTAATTATTTTTTTCACAAAAATGTCCTTTCATTAACATTAGATATAAAATGATGTGATAAGAGAGAAACATAATTCATTACTGTTTGATAGTGTAATTTATAGGTATAGTTTTGGAAAAATATATTAATTTAACACAAATTTAATATTTTAAACTAAATTAACCAAAATTCTGGAACCTGTTTATTCAAAATTAAAAACCCATTTAAGAAAAAATAATTATATAAAAATCATTTTTTAAGTAGATAACTTAAAAGAAACATAAAACTGCTTGTTATAAATAAAAAAAAAAACTTAGAAAAACATATCAAAAAATCATAAACATACTTATTTTATTTAAAAAGTACTTATTAATATTTTTTGGAAATAAATATTTATATAAGTCAAAATAATATTTTTAGGTATTGAAAATATAAATTATAATTTTTTTGAATTAAAATAAATTATAAACTTCACATGCGTGTAAACAGAATTATTATATTAGTTTTTATAATGATTATAACTTTTAACATAAATATTTACATAAATTAAAATTATATATGACATATATAAATATAGAACTATTTGAATATATATATATAAAATGTATACATTTATCATTTTTAATATTATTTTACATATATACACATATCTATTAGTAATAAATAATAATAGTTTTAGTTTTTTTTTCTTGTGAAAATTTTAGTCTCTTAACTAGTTTTTTTACCCATGCGCATTCGCACAGGTCGCTCTGCTCCGCTTCGCTACACATTTATAAATTAATTTTAATTTTTATAGTTATCATAACTAAAAATATTTTCATATATGACATAAGAAAGTTGAATTCACGTGAAATTAGCAATTTTTTTCAACATCTAACCTGAACATAATGTACCCCACTTATCTAACCTGAACATAATGTAGCTAGTTTTAGGACCCTTGTGACCCGTGTGGACGCACAGATAAGCTTAACCTGTTAGACATGCTATTTTGAATATAAATGAAAATTTTGTTGAATAGATAGAGTATGAGTTGTTACAAAGTAAATATAATAAAATTTTATAATCCTAAATAGTTTATTATATAGTAATAAAGTCTTGTAAGAGTAGATAAAGTATGGATTGTTACAAATCAAATCATAAAGATATAAATATAAGAACAAAAGATAGTTAAAAAAAATAGAGTTTAACATTTTGTTGATTTAAATCAACAATAGTGTTTAACCCATGTAGTAAAGTACATGGTTGTTGTCTTGTTGGTGGGATCAAGGAACTCGACCACAAAATCCAGGTTTGGTAATTGTAGTTTCTATCATAAGAAAATAAAAGTAAAACTAATTTACATTATGATATAGTAAGTAATTTAAAAATTTCTTGAAACAAAAATTATTTTTATAAATTAATTTTAATTTTTATCTCTATTTTAACTAAAAATATTTTTATTTATGATATTATTGATAAAATAATTTAAATTAATTAACTTTGGTTGTCCTAAAGAATAAAGTTATTATTGTCTAATCAATATATATACTAAAAGTTATTATACTGCTTATCGTAATAATTGAATTAAATAAAAAATTAAAAATTCTAAATATTGTTGATTATTTGAAATGTAATTATGTTAAATACTTTTTTTTTTAAAAAAAAATTTCCCATGATGGTTCACCTATGATGACCTAGAGAATAATTATTTTTCGTAAATGATATTGTAAATTTTCTTGTAATAATTTTTTTAATTAATT
>PYAF01001361.1:216867-281224 GCA_007407185.1 Glycine tomentella | reverse complement strand
ATCTCTACCATAATTAAAAATATATTCATTTATGATATTATTGATAAAGTAATTTAAATAAATTAACTTTAGTGATCTTATAACAAAAAATTAAACTATTATTTTTTAATAAATATAATAACTAAATATTATTATGTTGATTATTATAACAATTGAATTAAATAAAAAGAAGTTAAATATTTCGAATCTTAAAATGTTCTTGTAAAATTTGTTACGTAGTTTTGCTTAAATATTTATGCTGTTAATTAAGAATTATGTTTTGTTACATTTTTTTAAAGAGATCAAGATTTTTTTACCTTCGTGGTTGGAATTGATTTTTTTTTATAAATAAAAATGGTGTTTTTAATCATAAAAAATATCATATATTAATATTGAGGGTACAAACTGTTGTGGCAATAATCAACGGCATTGATTAATTGATGGAAATAACTTCTTGATCCATTCTCTTTACGTTTCCCATTTTTAGCCTAGGAATCAAATTAAGAGACAAAGTCAGTTAGATGCAACATCCAAGCAAGACATCAATGTACTTAGAATTATTCCAATATCACCTCCATCAAGAGAATAAAAAAAGGAATAAAGAAAATAGTAGAGCAATATATAATATGAAATAAATGAGCAACTTACTATTTTATGAGAGAAAGAAACAGTGCCAAAATATATCAGTTGTCTTAACCTTATTTGATATTCTGCTCTAATTAAAGTATAATAACAACCAAAATATATTATTTGACCCAGCTTGTGAAATTTTTTCACATGTTGTGGCAATTGACAACTATAAATTTGAATTGCCACTACAATCCTCTCCGAGGAATCAAAATGCTACATGATATATCTTCGATTTTATTAAGATTTAGAATATTAATATCAATATTAGAAGAAATATAGATGCTTCTGTTTCTTAGCCCTGGTGTATTTTTATATTAAAAATCTAATATATACAGACAGAAGCAACCATGATTGTAATAGGAACCAAATGAGAAAAGTAAAGAATAGGACTTACGTTGAAAATCACTTTTGTCCCTGAATCTAAATCAATGAAATTATTTGAATCAAGTAACAACTCCAGGAGTACTATCTCTCATTTCCAACCAACAACACTCCAAATCCAATCTAACTCAATAGTTTTCCTCCTATTTATACATTCTGACTTCTCCCTCTCTTTCAATTTGCTTTAATGCTTCCTCATCTCTTACTACTTTTGATGCTGATTCCCAAACCTACAGCACAAACAATTAAGATGCCACTGTATTTGAGAAGGTACTAAGCATACCGATTGACATAGTAGATCAAATGATTCAAATCATCTACACTCATACATATCCATATAAATAACCTTCTAGACAGTATTTACTTGAGTGCAATCAACTTGTTAATTTAATCATAAAACTAAACTAAGAGCAAAAGAATAACAGTCAATTCTTTTATTGTTAATACAAATAATGGTTCAGACTTCACAGACCTTATAAAATAAACTCTTCCTCTTTGAACAGAACAGAAAAAGAAAGGGGGAAAACCATTTATGTAAAACTAAGTATAAATTTCTTATAGTTGCTACGATTAAATAAGTTTTTTCTTTATCAGAAATTTACTAAATATATTATATGTATGTCAAGAAAGTTAAATTACCCTGGACACTCAAAATGAAAGATTAAATTATAACTCTTTGTTATGTCCTTACATGAAAAAATCTTATATCTAGCTCTTTATATAAAGAAGTTTATGAATCAATCCAATTTCCTAAAGTTACAACAGCTTTAAATTGATAAAACTAAATTATTATTTCTTCAAAATATAAATAGAAGGCATCATGCATGACATCTACAGCCAAGGAAAGATGAAAGTAGCTTCCATGTTTTGTTTTGGATCAATAAAAAAGGAGGCCCCACCACTATAAAATCCTAGAGATACAAGCACTATAAATCACAAATTTAATCATACATTACTATGTTATGCATGAACAAAAAACAATTGCCAGATCCTGTGTACACACAGTACTTGAGCATTCGTATCCTTTAGTCATTGTCGGGCCACTTGATTGACTTTGCAATAATAGATTAACAATAGCCAAAACTAATTTGACCGAAAATTTTCCAAACAATCAAGATCAACTAATGAACCCGTATTTTGATTCGTCTCCTAATATCGTCTCTCTCGGTTGGAGTTGGATGGAGGCAAGCAGTAACGTATAAAGCCATAACATATGGTTGGGCAAAAGGCTACCATTAGCAAAAATAAACCGGCTATTTTTATTATTTGATATTGTTAGAAATCCCCCAAGTTCACAATGCCGTTTTCAGCAACTTCAGAAAATTGAGTCACTCTTTCATTAGTAATCATAAAAGACACATTATTTTATTTTGTTTCTTATTTTCAAGAATTTGTTCACAAAATAATAAAAGCATAGCCCACAATGCTTGAAATAAATAAAAATAAATTATGCTAAGATCAGTCTAGAGCATGATATCAAAGTAAATGTTTATTATTCTTTTCATAAATAGCAATTCCAATAGATCCTCTATTGTTTTTGGAATTAACCTCCTTCAATTTTTGGTCATTGAGTATACAAGTAAAAGATAAGCTTTGTACAATTTTCCAAATTATAAGTAAAGATCCTGTGTCTAAATGAATTCCAATTATTCATTTTTATTTTTATTTTTTTAATTCCAATTCTACTTGCATACGCATTGAATGAATACATTACCAACTTGAAAGAGTAACTGAAGTTTGTATAATTCCAAAGTACTTAGGTGTGATCACTACTATCCTGATACATTTTGGTATATTAACATCAAGCATATGATTATGATACTTTTTTGTTTTTTGAGAGAATTCTTACTGTTAGATATCTCACATTAAACAACCAGTAGTGATATAGCAACTCAGGAATCTAGTCACAAAAATGCGTGCTCCCAGTTCCTTCCAAGAAGGTACCATCTGTTTTGGGTTGGTCCGAAGGACACAGCAGCTACCTAGAATGCCATGAGCTGCGATCATGGCAGCCTGAAAGTTCAATCATATAGTTAAGTTTTGTTTCATTTCAACGGGTTGGTGACAATTTGTAATCAAATTAATTGCCTTAATACATTTCCACTTTCAAGAAACTCTTTAAAGAAATATTTTTCAGTTAAAACTATATATCTTCTTTCATTATAAACTTAGCTTTAACTACCTTAAATCCATCTTCATGAAATCCATAACCTGAAAAAGAACAAATATATGTTTAGATCACTTGGTATATTTCAAGTATAATGGAGATTAGATATACATAATTTAGTAGGCATAAGCGAGTTCATGGAAGCTAGTACTGTCATGATTATTAATAGTTTATCTTGATTGTCAATACAATAAGCAGGAATGTACCTTGGTATGCTCCTGAAAACCATATTTTTCTTTTCCCTTGAATATGGTCAAGCTCTAATGAAGCTTTGAATGCAGCAACTGATGGGACTGGATGGCCAGTTGACCACTTTAGCAAGGTATTTTCTGGTATATGATCTGGATTGAGAGTTACAAGAAAGGGTTGTCTTGTTTCTTTAATATTCTGCAAATTAGAATAAATATTACCAACAATTTTGCCCATTACCCACTTTAGTTAGAATAGGCCCAAGACAGTTCAGTTATGATCAATGCGTTTATATGAAAATTTGCCAACCTGAAGAATATTGATCCAGTATGTTAGACAAACTTTTTTGTTACTACCAAGAAAATTCCATGCACTCCATGCTGCTGGGTTTTGGGGCATTAAATTTTTGTCACGAATCTCACGATGAAGAAAAATATCACTGCCAATACAGATCAAAGAATAATTGTGCATTTGGACTTATTTGAATATAGATGGCAAAAGATTCTTGATTTTAGCAACTTCACATATTTTTGTCATTAACATATATGTGATGAGATAAACGTATACCATTGCCTCCAGCCTTATAATACTTAAATTTATGCTATAGGTCCTAAGAGAATATATTTAAGATTTTTTTCATCCTTTTGGTGTGATAACAGGCTGATAAAAGCATTATTATCCAACGTCAACTCAATTGAGTCTACGGAAATGATAACACAAAGATACCTTAATGCATGCATTTGATCGATACTTAAATTGTAAATATAACCACTACAATCTATGTTATCTTATTCCCTGAGAGGAGGGTAGCCAAGAATTAGAATTATTAGAATGGATTTTACCTGTAAGCATATTGAAAAGCTCCGAGTATTCTTCGCTCATCATATGTTGCTTCATCTCCTAATAATCTCAAGGCATAGGTGCATGCACTGCCATTATGCATCCATCATACATTTCTTGAGAACCATCTTTGCAGTACACAACAAATCCTGCAATAATTTTTCTAACAATGTTAATAGAGGCAGCTGCAATGTATAAAACACCAAGTCCATTTTCTGGCCAACTGCAAGTCTGCAACTGCTTGGCCTCTGTTACCTTGAGATGTTCCAAGGCTTTCTCCTGGTACAGAAGAAGAAAGAGCACTATCAAAATTTGATTCCAGTAGCAGATAGGAAATATAGCAGAAGAGAATAATTTCAATTACCCACTACTTGTTAGCACTTTGGTGGCATGTCACTTCTGGCTACAGATCAATTACCCAATATAGCAGAAGAGAATAAATTTCAATTACCCAAAAATTGAGCAGTTGGTAGTCAAAGACTCTAAAGCATGCAACAGATCCTATCTAAGCCACTTCAGAAGCTAAAAAGGCATGGTAATTTTTAGCTAGCTTCTTCACCAACTTCTTATTTTTGTTTAGCTTTTTCAAGGCTTCCACATCCATCCAGTCCAGTCCTATCTTCTCTGCCTACAGATCAGAGTAAAAACATTAATTACCCAAAAAACATTATTCAAAAACTCTATGTAGCAGACATCATTAAAAACCAGAACCACTGAACATTTGAACCCACATGGTTGGCACACATCATTAAAAACTCTATGTATAGATCCTAGGGTCTTGAATGTAAGGATTGCCCTTTTGAGCTAGTGTCTAACCACATAGCCTGTTATTGTCTCTCATAACACTCACATTCTAAATTCCAATTTCTATAACATGATGAAAGTGATTTATCTACTCTTGCTTGAGGGGGAGTGTTGAAATAGAAGCTATATCATTTGTACTACAGGCAGCAGATAGCCTCTTAAGTTAGAATAAAATAACACTCACATGCTATACACTTACGTAATGATATTCAAAGAAATAAGGGTTCTCTCTCTAGATTCTTTTCTCTTTCTACACTGGGAGAAAGCTTACCGAAGCTGGGAGAAGCTTACCGAAGCTGTGAAGTTGGGAGAAGCTGCGAAAGAACATTCTTTTATAAATAGACATGGGTCATAGATTATTGAGGAATTGATTCAGTTGGTCAAAAGAGATTAGGCAGCAAATAACAGCAAAGCCATAATCTGACTCTTTCTCATCTATGATTGAAATATCAGTATGTTAATACACTTTTAAAAACAGTTAGATCAGGCAAATAGCAGCCGCATGCACTCTCATACAAGCTGTAATTGTTCTAAAATACACTGCTTCTCTGTGACTGCTTAAAATACCCATTTTTACCTTACACTGAGGACAATCCTACTGAAAGGGAAATACGCTTTTTATCTATGATTAATGATAGCAGTATGAAAAACTAACTTATCTTAATTTTAGCCAAAGTAAAAGGTTTAACAATTCTGGGAACCATTACTGGCGTGAACTTTCCCATTTTCGTTTGTATGGGATAATGCAATATTACTACAAGTTGCTATCCATTCTCTGTCGTGGAAACTACAGAAAATATACCGCGGATGCAGACACATAAATGTAAGGATGTGACTTGTGCTGTGCATTTTGGTTTCAAACAATACATACAAATGCAACATGCCAGTTTATTCTTGTGTAAGGATTTTACTTTGGCAAAAAATTATCAATAGCAACAAGCTAATAAGTTTCAGCTAAAAATGGCTACTGTTGCACAAAGCTTTATGATGAACTTACCAACCAAAATTTGGTATATCCATATCAATATTAATCACATTTACAAAAAGAAAAATAGATATTGACATGATGAAAGTGAAACTGCATAGAAATTTATCCATAAATATGAATAAATAGCACAAGACAATCAAAATCCACAATGATCCTCATATAAAAGCAAAAAGTTTACTCTGAAGACAACAGATGCGCTTATCAGTTGCATACCTTCAATATGACTAAAGGTTGTGTTAATTGCAGCAAGCCATTTATCTCTTTCACCTTGCATTCGTTCTATAAGCATTCTCCTGTTATGATCCTCAGTCAATTTTGCTTCATGGGCTCGGCCTTCACTTCAGCCATTGCCTTAACTCTAATAGTTTCTCTTTCAATTTCAGCTCTCTCTCTCTCTCTCTCTCTCAGTCTGACGCTGCTGAGATTGAATCTGTTCTTCAGTAGCCTGTCTTGCCTGCTGCTTTCTGAAAGAAGATTGCTCTTGCATCTTGACCAATTCAACATTATGTTGCCTTTGGGCTTCATGATCTGTCTGAGAATGGCAATTTATAGATAATTATTCTATGCAAAACCTTTGAATCTTACAAAACTTCAAAGATGGTTTAATTTGAAGAGGCTCAAACCATCTGAGTATTCACAAACAGTTAGACCATTCTATGGAAATTTCATCATAAATCCTATTGCTACAGGGTTTTGAACAAAGACAGGTAGGGGAATAAATATCAGAAGTTGTCGAGAAAATCATTAGCTAAGATCAAACATTTCTTTAAAAAAAATTGGAAGAACTAAAAGAAGATAGGTTTGTTAGCAAAAGTATATCCAGTGCCTAGGACCAAAGAACAAAAAGGAATTTACTGACCATAAGTTTAAGCTCAAACTCAGCTTGATTTTGCATATATATTTCCTAATCACATCCGTAATTGTCATCGTGACTTTTTGCTCTGGCAGAAAAATTATTTCTAGACGCTAGTTTAAATGCCAAAGCTATCTAAATTCACAAATTAAATAAAAGAGTATATTTTTTATGTAGTCTGCACCTGCATTCTTTTCCGTGCCAACTCATCTCCACATCGCAACACCTGGGCCTGTCTCTGGGCTTGGTCTTGTATTAGATTGCGTTGTTCTTCAGCCATTTTACGCTGCCTTTCCTGCAATAAAATTTATTTGACAAATCAGAGCGAGATAAAATTTAAAAAACTACACCAAAATGATTCCTATGTGATGATAGGTGCTTAGAAGCACATAGATTTACAATACTCTCGAATCATTGTTATACATTTATAACCTACAAAGGGAAAATAACGACCATGGCTGAAAAGCGAAAACCCGGATGAAGAATCTTCAGAAAGATCAAAACTTTGAACAAATCGAAAAGATGCATCAGAGAAAAAATGATCAAACATATGTTTTCACCTCGTGGTCTCTTCTTCAGCCATATGCGAATCAAAAGCAGAATTATCTCGTGGTAGTGCTCTCCCTCGTCACCACCCTCAATTCCATCTGAAGAAAAAAAAAACCCACATAACAAAAGAGTGAGAGAAAGAGAAGAAAGAGAGGAGAGAGAGAGACAGTGTTGTGTGAGATGCGAGACAAGAGAGTATGGGGACGTACCAAATGAACCGTGTGAAGGAAGAAAAGTAGGTGAGGATTCGGCGGAAATGTCAGCATTTGAGACATGGGAGAGAGAGCAAGACTGAGCGTATGATGAAGGAAGAAGAGTTGGGGGATGAAGCAAAAATTCACTCCGGAGGAAGCCTAAGTGAAGCAGCCGAAAGAAGCTGTGAGGAGGACATATATGCCAAAAAGCTGAGGAGGCATGAGAGCGTGACACGTCAGCAAAATCAACATTCTTTTATATCTATGTATGTATAGATATCAGCTTCTACTTTCTCCGTCCCTCCATTTCACTCGCCGCCACTCCCCCCACTCACAATGCAAGCCCTTCACCGTCTCGCATCCTCCACGCGCCGCGTGGCCGCGTCGTCGCTCCGTCACGACAGCCTCCTCCCCCGAACCACTTCCAGAATCCTCTCATTCTCCACCGATTCGCCCGCCGGAGGAGGCTCCTTCGACGCAGCATGGGAGAGCTCCTCCTCGTGGTCGACGGGCCTCGCCGGCGACCACTTCAACGGCCAGTCCCCCTCGGAAGTCCTCTCAAACCTCCAGGAAACGGAGGACAGCCTCCGCCAGCTGGAGGCGGAGAACCGCAGAGGGAAAGCCTACTGTGACAGCTGGAGGAGTCGCTTGGCGGAGACGACGGTGCTGCTGAAGCAGGTTCAAGAGCCCGGCGCGCGAGGCTCGTATCTGAAGGATTCCGAGAAGGCAGAGATGTACCGACTGCACAAGAAGAACCCCGAGGTCTACACAGTGGAAAAACTCGCTAGGGATTACAGAATCATGCGGCAAAGGGTTCACGCGATCCTCTGGCTCAAGGAGATCGAGGAGGAGGAGGAGAAGAAGCTCGGCCACCCGCTCGACGATTCCGTCGAGCAATTGCTCGATTCTTGCCCCGAGTGCGTGCGTTGAGATTCATTTGTGTGTGTGTGGATTTTTTGAATTTTGGAATGAATCGATCATGTGTTGTGGTGCGGTTGCATTGCAGGTTTTTTAATTCGCATGATCGGGAGTTTCATGTGGCGTCTCTGCCGTACAAGCCGGACTTCAAGGTCATGCCGGAGGGGTGGGATGGCATTACCAAGGATGTGGATGAGGTGCATTACGAGATCTCCAAGAAGGAGGATGAGATGCTTTACCGAGAGTTTGTCGAGAAGATGAACTTCAACAAAAAGAAAGTAAGTTCCCCTTGGCCATTGATATGTTCAATTTTTTCTGTCAATGATGTGAATGGAAGTGTCAAGAGTGTACATTGTTAGATGGATATCTCATGTTCTTTCTGTTGGCCTTGTATGGTGATGGTTTGGGGGAGCGGATTTTCTAACATTGTAGCACCTGTCCCGCAATTTATCCGATTGGAGAACTCTTGGATTCCTGTCCCTGAATTCACAGCAAGAGTTCTTCTCTTATCTTGTCTTCTAAATCAAAACTAAGCTACAAACCAATTGGGTCTTGGTCCAATAGTTGTTTGAATCAAATGGAGGAATGGAAATTTTAGCTGTTTTGTTAACTAATAGGATCTAGGACTAGGATAAGCTGTTAATCTGTTAGTTAATATTCTGTTGCTGTTAGTTAGTTAGCTGGGGAGGGGTTAGATATTATAAATAGCAGGGGATGGCTGAGCATAAGGTAGCTGGAAGCTGGGAGTATTAGGAGGGTGGTGAACCTCGAATTCACTATTGTAACTGCAGGAGGTTAATCTCCAAGAACAGCAATAAAGATTCATTCTTCCATTCTTTCTTCTCTTAATCTGGTCCAGTGCCTAACATTAACATAGAAGATAGGCCATTAGCAATCAATCTTCCACATTGCTTGTCTTTGTCCACTTTATGCTCTGGAGGGTTCACTTTCCTGCCTGAGTAGCTAGCTTTTGTGGTGTAGTTCTCTCAAGGTTCTTATCAATTGGTATCAGAGCCTTCCATCATGACTTCCAGCTGCAAACGAGCGGCACAGGTGGTGACGCCGGCATTGCTGTGTTCGCCTGGGACTAGTCAAAGGGCTAGTGCATAGCTAGCCCGTGTGGGCGCTAAAGCCGTGGAGCGTGGTGGGATGTTAGGATCCAATTGCAAGGTATGGGACTTGGAGTCCCACATTGGAAGTATGAAATTCTAGTGTGGGGTTTATAAGGCCTTGGGCTCTCCAACTACAATAGCTAGCTTTTGTGGTGTGTTTCTCTCAAGGTTCTTATCATCAGTCGAGTAGTGCTGCAAGGGTAGGCGCCATCTATCTGATGGAAAGGCCTTTTCAATCATAAAAACCAATCTCCCACTGCCTTTGCAACTGTCTGCAGAATATTATGCAATTAAGTTAGCTCTTCGATAGTAATAAGCCTCAAGCCATACGAAGATGCACATATTCTGTAGAAAGGAGAAAGTAATAGTTTCTTACTGTATTGGCCAACACTGGAGAGTCATTTCTCGTCCACGTTTCTTGCATTCCAATTTGGCAGTGTGCATAGCAACATCTGTGAACATCCCTTTAGATGCCAGAGCGTTCTCAAGTCCCAACCACCCTGAATGCCCTTAAGAATTCTATCATGAGTTCTGAAATTATGCATTAAATGAAGTCACAAACTGTTGTAGAATCTTTGCATTAAAAAATGATCCCATAGAGCTTTCAACCAAATGGTAGAAGATTATGATATGTTATGATTCCAGTGCTTTGTTTTTACTCATGCCACTTTTTAATTTATAAACAAATGATACATGTCAAGTAGAGTGTTGACAGAGACAGGGAAAATTATAAACAACTTTATAAGGTTGATTAGAAGCCTAGCACAAATCTTTGAGTTTAGGTGTCAGCAAATTTCAGTGTGACTCTAGTTATTACGATCAGAAAATATCCACCTTGCATTACACTGAGTTGACTCAGTGAGTAGTTTTTTTTATCAAGCTTGAATTCATGCCATGTGCCATGGGGATCAGCAACACCTGGTGCTGAAATGTTCTTAATCTGAATCAAAGCAATATGTTGGGGTTCAGAGAAAATATTACAAAGATGTTATCAACTATTAAGAGCAATGTGTTAGTAAGCAATGTATGGCTTTAGTAGGACCGACATATTTAAAAGAAACACCATTCCAAAAATAAAATGATGTTTCTTGAGAAAGAGAATAATCTGGCCTGTTATGTGTGAGTAAGGACTGTGGTAAGATGCTTATTTTTAAGTTGACAGATTTTGTGGCTAATAAGTACGGTTGCATTGGTGTGATTAGTGCAACAGAAATAATGGAACTTAAAGAAATCTTAACAGATAATTTTATTAATTATTTAGCCATTTAGGTAATTCATTATTTATGAACTGTCAAGTGAAATATGGTATAAGCAGTGTTTTAGTTTCTTTTATTAGGTGTTGTTTCAGATGTATTTTGCATAAGCACTTGGACACAGTGTTTCTTGCTGTGGAGGTAGTTATAAGGAGTAATGTGTTATGGACTTCTAAACCATAACCGTTGTATTGCTGCTACTAGTATGAAAGGCAATATGCTGTTTTTTGGGTCACAAGGACAAATTTTCCCTGTCAATTATCAGTTAACTTGACTTTCTAAGTTATCCTATCTTGTGTTTGCTTGTTATCTTGATATACACTTTAGCACTGATAGTGGCAATCAATTTGTCACTGGTCTCTTTTCATTTGTTATTGGCATTTATGATCTGATAGTTAATGAAATGGTCATATCACAATATTTCTATATCTTGATGGTTAAATAATGGAGCATTTCTCTAGCAGGTTACGAGACCCAGTAATGTAAGAGGGATGTTTGTTGAAATGACTGATATTTGTCCTTACACTTTCATTAATATTCTTTGTGAAGAGTGGCTGACTGTACGTAGTCTTCCTCTCTGTATTTGTAGCAGAGTTATTTATTTATTTTCTAATTTAATAAATATGAAAATGTTTTTTTTAAGGAAAAAACCAGTTTTAAAACTGATTTTCTGAAAAAAAGATGGCTTGGTTTTTAAATCCAAACTGGTTTTACACCTGAAGCATTTAGCAACTTCATCCACTAACTTCAATCTGCGTGACAACCCCATCAATCTCCCCATTACCTTGAGATGGTCAATTGTGAAGTGCCTATCAAACTTAAAAGAATAATTTATCAAACAGTTACCAATGATGTTTTATGGTAGTGATTAGTGAATGTTGGCTGTTAAATTCAAACAGCAACAAAAAATGTGAGATTAAAATGCTATGGTGTTTGAGTGCACATCTAAGAAAAGATAAGAATTGGATCATAAATCTTTGGAAGCAGTGTTATCAATGGTTCGGCAGATGGCGGAGTATGGCAAAAGGCCAAAAGTCCACCATATAAACACACCATTGCGGCCTATGTGCTGCTAGAGTGGACTTCGCTTCACATATTTCCTATGGTGGTTGGCAAAAAATCTGCCATGCCATTCAACCATGGCGCTGCCATTTAACACTGTTTGGAAGGAAGTAGCAACTACTATGGAAGAGATGATGAAATATTGTCTAAACTCCAAATAGAAAAAGACAAATAGAAGCTCTAGTGAGAGAAATATAAATCTAACAGAAGATAGGTCAACTAAAAATAGCAGATGTAAGAACATTAGGAGAAACCATTATAAGCTGAAATTTCTTTTAATGGTTTTACAAAAAATTTGTTTTCTATAGAGTCCAATATCATCAATTAATCCATCTACCTTGCCTCCTTAGCGAGATAAGAGTTGGTTGCTATTTAGTTTCCTTTTCCATTGCTTTGCTTCTCTGTCCAATGTGCTGCCGATTTTTGCTTATGGATCTCTTTGAATGATGTGGTTTTGGTTGTGTGCAGATGGCTGGAGAGGTAAAATGCCACAAGTATAGTCGACGACGCCCTTCCAATGGATGGACTTTTACAGTAGAGAAATTGGGATCCAGTGGAAAACGTGGGGGTGGTGGTGGCTGGAAATTTGCAAGCATGCCAGATGGATCAAGCCGACCACTGAATGAGATGGAGAAAATGTATGTGAAGCGAGAGACTCCACGCCGGCGACGCAGGATCCTTCCTTGATTACTTGATTTGTTTTGATTTTTTGGAAGTTTTGATTAGCTGTTAAAATTAGAATTTTTAGCCAATGTATTCAATGGTTTGGGATGCGTAGTGTCAATTGTTGTCCCTGTTCTTTTTCTTTTGGATGAGTTGTCGTATATTTTAATAAGCTGACTGGTGTGATGCTTTTCATTCATTCTCCTTATCGCTTGTGCACGGTGATATGAAGAATGAACATCCTCTTTGTTGTCGAGAAAAAGGTAACCCCTAATTTAAACGCATGAAACTTGGAAGATTTACTTAAAGTTGTGCATGTGTTTTGTTGATTGAGAAAATTAGAACTATATGATCTCTCGGATTTGACTTTAGGCATTAAGGGTAGTGCAGGCAAGAAGAGGTCTTAGAGTAAAACAAGTTTTGGTGGTTCACACCAGTCACGAGGAATGGATCCTTATATTATATTCAATTTATTCATCATCTATTTTTATTTACATAAAAAGGCAAGACTTTATATAATTTTAGGAAAATTTACTTCCTTTTGTTCTATTTATAAGACTCAAATTAAGAGTGATCATCTTTTTTATAAGGCTTAATTCGTTATGTCCTTTATTTTAATTATTTGGAGTATTAATATTTTAATTAAAAGTTATAATGACAAAATTAGAAGAAGGGAGGAGTATTAATGATGATGATAGTTTAAGAAAAAATAGAAATCAAAGACATATTTATTGTTATTAATTAAATTAATATTCTAGTCTTGATGGAATAATTAACTTAGTCTTATGAATAAGTATTTTCACCATATCATTATTGTTGTTTTTGTCATCATTGTTACTATTATCACCATTATTAACATTATTGTAATTATCATTATCATTATCAATTATTATTATCTTATCATGATGTGCATTAAGTATTAGATATTATTAAAATTATATTTTGTTCTTATCAATGTTCAATCATGCTTTTATATCTTATCATATTTTATCCAAACGAGTTCTAAAGTGATTCACAAATAAAACGATTTTTTTTACAATTTTATTTAAAAACATGAATTTGTTTTGACACAAAAAGTAATGGAAACTATGAAAAATGCATCATCTCTTCCAAGTCCCCCCCTCCCCGAATTTCCAACTATTAAGAAAACAGCCTATTTCTAATCAATTGCGAGAGCCACGTTGTTGAATCTTGATTTCATAGAAAAAAAAAATCCTAATATATAGCATTTCTCTATTTTTATCAGTAAAAATATATATATAGGGGAAGGATGGACCTTGGCCCGGTTCATGGAGCGAAAACAAAGAAATTGTGGCCCGCCCAGGTTTCCATCATCACTGTTTTCTTTTCTTATGGCCTATTGGTTTGAACAACACATCCATTCCATTCGTCGAACTGATGATGTCGTTGTCATCTTCTTAGGAACTCCGAACAACACAGCGACACGACACGCCGAATGGGTGGAGACGGTGAAGTTACAGTCTTCGCCGACACAAACTTGGGCACTCGCATTGCTTTCAATGCCCCTCCTGACATTACAGCTGCATCACTCAAAAGTACGTCCATAAAAAAAAAAAAAAAACCCTCCTTTTTCTCCTCCTCACTTTATGTTCTTGGTTTATATATTTTCCCCATTTGAAGATTTTGTTGATTCTGTTGTATTATTCTTGCAACCTTTGCCTCCATGTTTTTGGTTCAAATAACACTGTCTCACTTTGTTTTATGTGAATTGTTGCTGTGATGATGACTTTTAGGAGGAGGAGTCTGTCTTATGAGTTATGTATATTGGTTCTACATGTTTATGTTGGGAATGAGGGTGTCTTTTGCAATGGTTTAGATAGATTTGTTTCTTGCTAGCATTAATTTGGTTATTCAAATCTTTTTGCACATTTTCAAGCATTTATGGGCATCTATTGTGGAGTTAGTTCAAATGAAATTTATCTCATTTTCCATTTTTACTCGAATCCGTTTGTTCTCTCCACCAACATGGCATAGTGCTGGTGTTCAAGTAAGTTTGAAGATGAAAGATGAAACCTAGTCATGCCGTTTAATAATTCATTTAAAATGAATTGATGATGGTAGCTCATACATGGCTCTATTTCAGATCATCAGTGAAACCATGGTCATGTTTTAATCAATTTTCAGTATTTTGCATAAATGTATATCATGGATTTGAATGTTAAGATCTTCTCACTCTTAAAGAGTCGAGATGAACGTATTACTGTCTTTTTGCTCAGCTGAAATTTAATAAAGCTAAAAAGCATTTGACTCCTACAGAGACAAGTGCATAATTGCCTTGGATATTCCTAATTAGTTGACCTCTAAAGGCAGACTTCCTTGTACTGATAGTGTTGCTTGTCCTGAATTTTATTTTCTTAATCAGATAATAAGACAGCACTTATTGGCATTTAATAAAAATATAAATAACTCTTTCCAGGGAAATTGGTTTTTCCTATGGATACCAAAAGTGCAGCAAGTTCCTCTATCTTGCTATTGAAAATAAATAGACAACAAAGATAATTACAAATAATTTATGTTTAGCCAATCCTGTTTTTTCTCCCTTCGCTTGGAACTCTTTCGTGAAGGCATGACCAGAGTTTTTGATTGTCAAGGAGAGTGCTTCTCTTTATCCTGATTCCTTAAATCAAATTATGGAATTCTCTCCTGTGGCCGGGAACTTCATTTTCACTAGACATATTTGCAATTTCTGCTTCTCAGTCTGCCGCTTGCAGAACAGCCTGCTTCTAGTTTGGTTGGCATTGTATGTATAACATTAGATGTGGGAGATAATGGACTTCAAAGGGCTTCTTCACCTTTCAGTTTTTGGTTGTTTCTTATGATATGATCTTTCCTTTTTTTCATGAAGATGGGGTTTCAAATGCAATGTTCAAAATTTAGTCTTTTTTGAGTTTGAGTCTTTTCATGAAATGCTTTGCCTCCAATTCAGGTTAGTTTTTCTGTATAATTAATGGTCTGGAACACTGTTGATTCTTGACCATGGTCATATTATCCACAAACTTCAAAAAAAATGAAAAAACTGGGCAGTGATGAAATTGCAGTTCAACCTGGAGTGTGGTAGGTTATTACATGAAAAATAACTGGTGCAATGATTGTTCTGCAGGAGACTTTGAGAAAGCACATTTCATTTGTTTACCCGATATAGGAGAGATACAAGTTAAAGGGTTAATGGTAAGTACTTTACTTTCTGTTTAGTATCTATGCATCCTTTTATGAATTTCTGCACCAATGAGTTTTTGCTCAAGTTACTGCATATTCTCCTAGGTGAAGCGAAAATCATGTTTCTACTACCTGCCTGATTCGTTCCCTATAAAGTATGCTTTCCCTGCAATCAGAGGAACATGGTTTCTTCATGTGGAAGTGAAGCATTTAAAGTGTTTGTGCATTCCATGTCCACCTGGTGATGCAGCTGTTCTTTCAAAACATAAGGACTTAAAGACCTGCAATGGTGAGGATAAGGCAAAATGCAACAGTGAGGAAAATAAAATGGAAGGGTTCCAACCCTGTTCATGTTTCGTGGAAGAGCATGAAACTACTAATCATGTTTCAAAGAAGCTGAACAAAAAGAGAATTTCTAATGAAAACCACACGCAGAATGCAGCCACTGGAATGCCAGAAAGATGTCCCTGCAGATTTCGAGACAAATCTACTGGCACGGCCAATAAGAGTTCAGATGTAATACTGGAGAATAAAGTTGAAAATCTGGTTGAGTTGCATACTAACTCGATGCGATGCAGTCTCAGTAAGGTGTCAACACAAGTGATATCAGTCACAGGCATAATCCATAAATACTTTTCAAGTTTCAATGGGATTGACAATTATAGCAGCTCTTCAAACTCAGATGTTACATCTAAAGCTTTTCATAGTAAGATTGAAGTTCTTTCAAATGCCAGACAACACAGTTGCTCGAAGAGACAAAGCAATTCCTTGCCACAGTTCACTCCCAAAACACCCCCACATGTCTTGCATGCTCCATTGCATGTTGACTTGGTTCCCAAAAAATCAGGTTGCAAAAGTAGAAAACCGAAAGTTGGGAAACATCTTAAATTAGGTGGCAAAAATAGAAAATCAAACGTTGGGAAATATCTTCAATCAGGGGGCGAAAATAGAAAATCGAAAATTGGGAATCGTCTTCTTGCAGCTTCACGGAGTCTTGGGGTTTCTATCACTAAGCATGATCCTACACTTTCTTTCCGTAGATTTAAGGATAGAAAACTACAGCAGGACAAATCTCAAATGAAGGGTTCAATATTTTCTATCAGTGACAGTGACGATGATGGTATGTTGTAGAGTAGACTATAAGAAATGTGCAAATATAACGTGATTGAATTGTATTTGATTTATTTTGTGGCCAATGGCTTGCAGATATCAGACTTCTGATTTAGTATTGCCATTGGGGAAATTATAAGCAAAATGTTGTAAGTTTATCTTGTATGTAGATCACAAGAAATCAAACAGATGTGAAATTAACTAGCAGTTTGTCACTATTGAGATTTTTTTTGCATAGATGTCAGCAGAGCTAATGTTGTTGGTTCTCCAATGCTTCTCTAAACATTCTGGCTGAAACCATATGGCTAATTTTCGAAGTCTTGTTGCAAAGGAATGAGAAAAGGAGTGGACTGTGTAGTTTTCAGTTTTTGTAAGATTATCAAATTAATCCTCCATCACACTAGTAGAATTCTTGTCATCCATCAAACATTATATATTAATAATATTACTTGTTTACTTTTTTTTTTTGAAAGGCAATATTTCTTGTTTACTGAATATTATTTGTTTTCAAATGTATACATAAATAATTTTAGTTTTATATTTCTTTATTTACAGGGTTTATCTTTACATAATATTAAACTTTGTATAATATGTTAACAAACTAGGTTGATTCAATCTTATAAATTATTAAGTTTTGGTAAGGTTGGATTCAAGTCTATGAAAAATTGCTATCAAAATTTATCTTAGTTTTTTTAAAAAAGACAAATAAATAGAAACCAAAATTTTCTTTTTAAATTACAAAACAGAAAATAGAAGGAGTACGGTCTTAATAAGAATGTTTAAATTAAAATTCAGCTTGCACCAGTAATTTGCAGCTTGTTTTTGTTTAGGACCTATAACGATTTTTTTTATTATCTATTCTCATCTAACTTTATCAGATATAATTTTTTTCGTTAAACACAATTTTATTTAGATCACTTTTATAATTATTATAGATTACAGATTTCTCTAATAAGTTAATTTTATGAAATACGACTAAAAATTATCTAATTTCATGGAAATTTTTATATTGTTTATTATATGAATTTTTTATTTGTTAATATTAGACTAAAAATATTTATTAAAACATATATTTTACTAATTTCATACTTAATCAGTTAGTCATTCTTGGATATGTTTGAAACTTAAATTATATTCGATAAGTTATTTTAATTAGTTTTAAATGTTTTGTTTAACTAAAAGGTTTATTTGGTTGTTTTATAAATAATTTTTTTAATAATTTTAAAAGAGTTGTTTAAAATTTTTTAAAACATTAATTTTTATTTTTTAATTTTTTATATTTTATTTCTTTTATTTTTAAAATATTTATTTATTTTTCTTATTAATATTTTTAAATATATCATTTTATATATTTTTTTACTTCAACAATTAATTTTAAATACTCATGATTTAACAAACTAAGATACAAACTTCTAGTTACTAATAATTTTTTTTTTCTTTTTCTTTTCTTTTCTTTTTAGTCTCTCTCTTCCTACTTTCCTAATGATGTGTACTAAATCTCATTTCTCGTTATTTTCGTTTAAAGCATCGATAACACAACGACCGTAGTTGGGTAGCTGACTATGACCAAGTGAGTGTGAAAAAAAAAAAAAAGGTAGTGGAAGAGTGAGTGAAGAACAAGAAGAAGAAACAGTTGATTGATTCATTCCATTTCCATTGGATTGAACTGTGATGACCACGAGAAAACTGAGATGGGTAATGGACGGAGGAGGGTTCTGGGATTTGGACATTTCCACTCCCCAAACCCTTGATGGGTTGGCATGTCCCGTCCCCGGAGACCCTCTTCCCTTGTCTCTCTCGCGAGGGACAAGGCTTTCCAGACCAAGACAGCTCCAATTCATGCACCATTTCATGAATGCCCCTTTCATTCCCTCCTACGCCAAACACTACGGCCTCTCTCTCCACCGTCTTCTCATCCTCCCCTTTTCTGATAACTGGTATGCTAACTCAACTGTTCTCCTTCACCCACCCCCCATTTCTTAAATTTTCAATCTTGTCATCAATTTCGCCCGGGCTTGTGCTCAAATTTTCTTTTTTGACATAGTTGTGTTGCATTTTGGATTATATGGTATTGCTGCTATGGAAATTATTAAGTCAGTAATTTTGTTTCATTAGTATAATTAGTGATGCTTATTATTGGTTGTGTGGAGAATGAATTGCATAGTGGTGTGCCAACAAAGTTGGTTCAGTTGGTAAGAATAAAACTCATATCCTACAAGAACGTGAGTTTGATTCCCGCTGCCATGTGAGGACCTTATTGATGGATAATTTGTAAATACCTCTCTGTAAGCGCTCTTTTAGCCTTGAGGTCTGCACTGACCTTGGTGAGCCCCCGGAACCTAACTCACCTGGTTTTTTTAATCCAGCAAAATAAAATTGCATAGTGGTGTGAAAAGGAGGAGGTGACACCAACAAGAACAAAGTTCTTAAGAGGGATCTCATTGTAAATAATAGGCTAAAATATGATTTTAGTGTCATCTGGATTTTTGGTTTCGTATTGGTTCCCTAAGTTTAAAATGTTTCATTTTGGTCTCGTAAACTGTATCCGTAACACAAAAATGGTCCTTCCATCAGTTTTTTTTGCACTACCGATGTTAATGTTGGCTGGCAGACATGGTAATCTGGTATGGCATTTATTGTAGTTTCTCATGTGTCACCAAGTTTACCGAATTAGTATGATAAACTGACAAAAGGATCAACTTGGTCTAACAAAAACATTTAAGCGGACCAAAGAGAAACTTTTTAAAATTAGGAGATCAAACTGAAACAAAATTTAAATGAGGGACCAAAATTATGTTTTAGCCTCAACAATATTATCTCTGAACATTTGGTCTTTAACCGAGCTGTCTGATCCATGTAGCCAACCTCACCTAATGGGACAAGGCTTTGTTGTTGTTGTAATTATTGGTTGTGTTTTCATCATAAGTGAATTGTGTGTGTCTGTCAATTCTGGTGGGGTTTATGGTGGCTGATATAAAGGTGAGAGCTTTGCAGGTTTGTATTTTTACTGGGTCAGTTCCATTTGCAGAGGTTTGTTTCCTCTGTTAAGAGCAGTAAGGAGAAGCCAAAGGAGCTTTCCTCTTGGCTGAAAACCTTTGGGAGACATCTACAGCAGAAATCCTTGTATGCCTTGGGTATCTCTTCAGAGTTCCAGTTAGGGAAGGATGATACTTTACTTTTTGGCTTAGATGCATATGAAGATACAGAGAAGCCTCGTGGGAAAGCAGTCTTTCATCATAAGGTAAGCGTTTGAATGTATCCTCTTATGCATTTCTAAATTCTAAGTGTTTTTATTCTTGATGGTTTTTAATGTTTACTGCAAGTATGTTGTTCTAGACTATTATGCAGTCGTGTTGGATGAGGAGCTATCTGTTAAATGGACCATTTAATTGTTATGTACTTTTCATGTTTTGTTGAAGTTACTAGGAATTTGGTTATGAATTGCTGTATCTGGGGATGAAGTTTGCATCCCAAAGACGGCTTTTGCTATTATCAGTTGTTTATAAATCCCACATTAGCTACCACCTGGTCATGGAAGTTAATCCATGATCTTCTTTGTTTTGTTCTGTTCTGTGGTCACTTTCTGACATGAATATAACTAGATTTTGGTCTTTTTTAGTTTTTACTGATTCAAATTTTTATTGGTGTGGTTGTAGTTTCCAGATCATGATCTAACAGTGGAGGCAGTTTATCCTGGACTTTTTATTGATAGGACTAGTAATTACTGGGATGTACCATTTTCAATGGCAGTTGATCTTGCTTCTGTGACTACCAGTGACTCTTCCACCGCTTATCATTTGTCTGGGCGCTACACTTCGGGGTCACCCAAGCAGTTTGAAAATATTCAAAATCAAAATGATAGAGTGCCTCCACCTACTTTACTTCCTGGCTTGGCCTTCAAAAGTGCCTTTTCTTACAGGAAGAAAGTTGATATTTGGAGAAGTGAAGCTGAAAAGTTGAAATCGGCGGAACCATATGACGTATTTCTTTCGAATCCTCACGTGTCAGCGTTGGGGATTATTGGTAAATTTTCACCTTGTTTGTACATTTTTTACCAACTCACTTTGGAGTCCAGATAAAAAGGATGTTTGGCTGTGAAATATAGATAACTAGTCATTTGCCTAGCGAAGAAGGGAGGAAACTGTTAGATATTTCCTTAACATTTCAATTTCATGTTTTGTTATCATTGGATGGATAGGAATTGAGAGCCTTTAGGATGTATGATTTGAGGAAGTGGATACAAAGAGGGTATAATAATTAGAGTAATAACTAATCAAATACATTGGCACTGGTCACAAGAATCTTTGACATCAATCATTTCCAAGTTACTTGAAGCTTGAATGCTTTTAGAGTATGACTTACTATTCCTTGAATTCTTTAATGGTAAGGTGCTGCTGCAACCACTGCTTTTGGGGATAATTCCGCAAGAGCACAAGTAGAAGATGGTAGTCCAGGATTTTTTCTCCAGGCTTCTGGAATAAAGTCTTCCTTTCTAGCAGATATATTTGCGTCTGTTTCACTTACGGCCCAACATGGAAACTTCCAGAGGCCTTTTCTAGATCTTACTCGATTTCAGGCCCAGCTAGATTTTCCTTCTGGTTTCAAATTTCTTTCAGCTGCAACTGGTCTAACACAAGATCTTCTCAATTCTCAAAATCCCAGCATGGATGCTATTCAGGCGATTTTACCCAATGCTACGCTATCACTTCAGCAGCAGGTACCTTCAATTCTTTCACATGATTGATTTCAGTGTTTTAAAAGTTTTGCTGATTAGTAAGCTTCATCTTTAAAATACATTTTGGCCCTATTTGCATAAACTAGGAGAAGAAAATAAAAAGACAAAATGACTTAAAATTCTTCCAAAAGTTAAAATCAACTTATGTAACTCAATTTTTGTAGAAGTTAGATGAGAGAGTTCCTATAAAAGTTAAAGACCATAAGTTGATTTTAACTCATAGAAGAAGTTGATTCATTTTACCTTGTTTTCTTCTCCTATGAGTTCATATGAAGAACTTTATCCAAACAGGACCTTTTGATTTGTAAATAAGTTGCTATAGAGACCTGCTCTTATTTATACAGTTTCCTATTGTTTGTTCATAAGTGAAAGTATGTTATGATTATTAATTATTAAACAGAATCAAATTTCTTTACTCAATTTTGCTATCCTGCCCCTCGTGGTCTTGTCCTCCGCCTTTCTATCTGTGCTCTTCTTATCTTGTGATTCTAATCTTGCACTGCAAAATTGTTCAAGGCATTCAGTTCTTAATGCTTGCTATAGCATTAACCAAACACCCTTTATGTATATCTTGCAGATTGTCGGTCCTGTCAGTTTTCGAGTTGATTCAGGAATTACAGTTGATCTGAAGAACCCTGATAGGCCTATTCATGCACAGGAACCCGTATTTGCTTTGGAATATGCATTGAAAGTACTTGGTTCAGCAAAAGCAGTTGCATGGTATTGCCCCAAACGCCAAGAGTTTATGGCAGAACTTCGTTTCTTTGAAACATAGGCAATAGCCCAATAGGCACTATAGAAAATATCTTCTGTTCCTTAAATTGCAAAAGCTAGTTGGTACATGTTGCCCTATGGCTTGTCAATAGATTTGTGTTTTACAATTTCTCTTGTTTTACTACCTCTTGGAATTTTAGTTGTGGAGGGAGAGAACTATCAAATTTCACTGATTACCGGGATGATCAATGTAAACATTTTGTATAAAAAATTATTTGCAAAATTGGTGTGAAACTCTTTTGTTCCTAATTTTGCTGGGCATCAAATTCAGCTAGGAAGTGATGTCATGTCAGCTCCTTTTCTTATATAAGAAACTCATTTTATTTTAAAGGAATAGTTCCTTACACAAATTCTCTCCGGTGTACAAATTTTTCAAGCACCCGTTTCTTCACGTTAAGAAACTCATTAAGAACTCGCGTTGGAGATACTCTAATGTCTTCACATTCATATTATATTATTCAAAGTTTTCAATTTCATTTATAATGTGCAATTAATATAATATTGTTTTTTCTTAAAAAAAATAAAAATTACATGATTTTTATAATGATAATATCAACAATTTCGAACAAATGGAAAATCTGATCAGTTCGAGACTGACTTTCGCTGGTTAAATCCGATTTTAAATCGATGTCATAGCGGGTTGATTACATTCCTGATCCACTAATGTAACTGGACGGACTGTAGTATCAGTTTTTTAACAGACCGATCAGTCCAAGTCGATTATTGAAACAAACACTTTTATAATTATCTTTTGATTACTATGAAGCAATTGCTAGTCATAAAAGCTAATAAGCAAGTTGCAATAAACAATTACTATAGATGGAACAACTGGGTCTTTGACTTCTTTGTGTCCCGTGAAAAACAGTTTGCAAATGTCTCTTGCGAGGCTTTCAACAAACCAAAACAACAAAGTCTCGAAATAAATGTGAGGAAGATAGCATTTTAGATTAACAAATTCACTTTTATACTCCCTGTACAGAATTCGCATGGTTCTCCTTTGATATTTTTTGGGTCACTCACATTGATATCTATTAATTTTGTGGATGATTAAATTTTGTTCAATATGTGAATATTTTCCCTCAATCACGTCTATTTTACCCAGAAGACTTAAATATGAGATTTTACTTAAAAGATTCAGTATTACTTAACCTAATTACTTATTGATTTTTATCAATGATATCGTTGAGTCATGATACGCTCTTTTGCATGTGTTTCCAAAAAATAAATTAACAAATTCAGTTGTCCATTGGTGCCAAGTAATGTGCATCACATCACAGGTAGCACATCAATTGCTCAAACAAACAACATTTGGTTACTAGTTATTGGCAAATCGGTTCGTGATTATCGGCTAGATAGAGACACATTCTAGATATAATTTGAAGCTGGAACAGAAAAATGTCGTTATTATTATTGGAAACACAGGTGTTAGTGTCTGTGTCCATATTTGAGTGTATTTCTATTATGTTATTCTATTAAAAATTAATATATTATAATAATTTTAATTATAATTTCTAAATTTTATTTAATGAGTGATACATTTTAGATGAAAAAATTAAAAATAAATTGGATAGCATGACTAAAAATAAAAAATTAATTATCATAAGAAAGTCATAATAATCTTGATTTTGAAAAAAAATATTAACTTTTTCCATTTTTTCATAAATTATCTCCTAATTGATAATGACATTTTCTAATTGCATATTCTATGAAAAGACGGTTAAATTAATTAAAATAGTAATTAATAACAAAAAGGAAATACAAAAAGATATATAAGAATGAATTAAAATAAAAAATAGAAATAAAAGTTAATTCTTAGTAACTTTATACAGTACTTATTTTGACAAAAAAAAAATCAACTTTACAGTGTCCCCAATGCGGCAATCCTTCTTTAATTTCCATTGTCAATTTCGGATCTAAGTATAAATAGATATATTGGTATAGATTATTATTATTATTATTTAATTACAAATTTCTATTCCTAACATGATATATTTAATGCTTGTAAAAAATAATATATTTGTAAATTTTTATAATAACTATTTTTAAAATTTATATAAATAATTATTTTAAAATATAAATATTTTATATTAATAAGACATAAATGGCAAATGTTAAAGTACTAGTTAATGAAATAAAATAATAATTTTTATTGAAATTCACACAATTATATTATTTATAACTGATTTTATGTTTTTCTATTATTTTTGTAATAAATATTTTTTTAAAGACATTCGTCAGTAAGATCGTTAATTTTATAATTCTATAATTATTATTTTCTTTTCCAATAAAATTATTAAAGCAGTCTGTAAAAGAATGTAATTATAGTGCCCGACAACATTATAAAAGAATCAATCACTCACCACAATGTGGTATGCCACTTCATGAAACTAGATGTTGCTTTCATTTCTTGATTTTCTTCTCTCATCTTGTTCCATTTTCATTTCCCTTTCATGATTCGAAACAAAAACAAACTCGTGACTGCAACATCTTCCCTCATAAGGCATTCATCATTCATTGGATAATAATAATATCATAATAGGAGTCACACACACACACACTTGAAGAAGATTCGATTCAATTCCACAACAAAAGAGTGAGTGAGTGAATAGTGATGACAACGAGTACCCAAGCCTACGGTGAACCATGGTACTGGGACAACCGCTACTCCAACGAACCTGGTCCCTTTGATTGGTACCAAAAGTACCTCACTTTGGCTCCAATCATCAACCTTTATGTTCCTCCTAGCCACCCTGTTCTCGTTGTTGGTTGTGGCAACTCAGGCACGTTTTTCTTCACTCCATTCATACCCATCTTTTTCTTTTTTCTGTTTTTGATTTTTGATTTTTTTTGTCTTCAGATCTCGTTAAAGGATGCCTACCCTTTTGTTTGGATTGGATAAATATTAGATTTTTATGTTCTGGGTATTTTTGGTTTGTTGGTTTCTGAATGAAAAAAATTGATTTTGGTTTTGAGGTGTTTTTGCAGCTTTCAGCGAAGGCATGGTGGTTGATGGCGGTTACACGGATGTTGTCAACATTGATATATCTTCGGTTGTAATTGAAGCTATGAAAACCAAACACCAAGATTGTCCTCAATTGAAATGTATCCTTCCTGCTTTGTGGTCTATCTGTGCCTATTCCATGTTATGGAATTATAAATGAGTTTAATTGTTATAATGTTATGCAGCGTCTGTAAAAAAAATTACATTATCAACTAATCCGAAATTATCCTTGTGAATTGTGATGACTTTCGACAATCTTATCTTTAGTGGTAATCTGTGATGGGATAACAATTTTTGTATATTTTAATTAATTTCATCTTAAAAATAGAGAACTTTATTGATTTTAACTTTGAGATGGTAATGACAATGTTGAGAGTGAACTATCCTTAATTATTGGGCAGTTATGAAAATGGACGTCAGAGATATGAGTGATTTTCAATCAGGGTCTTTTGGTGCTGTTATTGACAAAGGTGTGCTTACTGTTTTTTATTTAATCTTTTCATCTGTTTTACTATAATTAGTGCCTATTGGACAATGGATTGTGTTGACTGTTTGATTTTGTTTTTCAGGGACTCTTGACTCTATCTTGGTGAGTGTAGCGATGGTAATGCTCATTGAAATGCTTGTATGTTTGACTAGTCTTATTTAATATAGTTTGTTTGGTGCGTGTTTTTGTTTGTAGTGTGGAAATTGTTCAAGGCAAAATGCTACAAAAATGCTTGAGGAGATTTGGAGGTATAATAAAACCATGAACAAAAAGTCTATAATTCTTTTACAGCTTCTGTTTTATTTTGAATTTTTTTTATTCTTGATCTGTTCACCATTATTGAAGCAGTTGATGACACACTATAGGGTACTCAAGGATAAAGGAGTTTATGTCCTGGTAATTGCACCTCTTTTTTTTAAGCATCAAATCTGCTTTCAGATTTACTCTCTAATGAATAGATTGTCTTTGCATTTCACCTGATCAACCTTGAATGCTTGTAAAAACTGCAGGTGACATATGGAGCTCCACTATATCGCCTGCGTTTGCTACAGGAATCATGCTCTTGGACAATAAAACTTCATGTGATAGGTTGGCTTAAATCTTAAAAGTCAATGTCATTTTGTATTTCAAGTTTTATGAGCCTGTTACATCTTTTCTGTTCTATATTTATCAGATGTGTGTCTACAGGCTTCTAGTTTGCCAGTTCTGTCATTTACTTTTGTAGCAGTAATTCAGAAGTCCAAAAAAACATACAAGTTAGAATAAAGCTATGCCCCACATGAGTACTTGTAAACTAAAATGCATTATTGTTGTGGACTTCTGGGGATCTGCTGAATTAGTGGTTATTTCCTTGCTGGTTTAATGCATGAGGCATTGCCATTTGGCTTTTGATGTGTGCCCCATGCTTTATTAATCTTTTCCCCCTTAAGCATACAACTTAAGTGTCCTTACTATATTGCTAATGTGCTACTCTTGATTCAATTATATATGCATTTTTAGTTTATGCATTCACAATTGGAGTGTAAATTAAGCCCTAGTCATGGTATATGCAGAGAAACTTGCCTCAGAAGAGAAATCTGATAATCCAGTTTGGGAGCTGACAAAACCGGTTCCACTTAATGATGATGGAAGCTCTGTGGAGGAAGCCCTAGGACAGAATCCGGATGTCCATTATATATATATTTGCACTAAGGTAATCACATTCGTGGCACTTAGGCTTGTAACTTGTTATATGTCCTTGGTCAATAGTACATGTCACATACCACTTTTTTGATCCACTAAGCTTCATGATTTGAAATTCACACTTCTGAGTGAAGTTGAGTGTAGCTTTGTCCATTCTTTGCCCGTTTGGACTAATCAATTTTTGTTGTAATGCTTCTGCCAGGAAATTTCTGCTAACTCAAACACAAATGCATGACTGGGGCTGTTTAGAGAGGGAGGCATGCATTTTCACTCTCTACAAATTTATGTTACTGTAATTGATCCTGGAACTTGTAATGTTAATTCCTATGTCAAAAAACTTTTCTTTGCGACCATACAAATTATGATTTTCTGTGCCTGATCCTAAGACAGCAGCATTTCTTTAATTTCAAATTTGATTGATTCCATTTCCATGACTTTTCCGTTAACTGAACCATTTGTAATGCAGTGTCAAAATGTATTTTTTCTCATGAATTTTCTAGAAACAACAGTTAACTTTTTTTTTTTTTTTTTTTTATACTTTAAGCTTTTCAATGTGTCGATTTTTGTTTTTTTATGCAGCCAATTACTCAAATCTCAAGCTTTTATTAGATTTAAATTTAGTGATAATTTCTGTTTTTCACACTTGCTTCTCGATCAGTACTGTCAAGTTATAAAGTGCAAGCCTATATTATATATGACTAAAGAGCTTTTAGGGTGAATTCATTCTCTGTTTACATATGAACCATAAAAGATTCTCGACTTAACATTGTTCACACATGACCATAAATGTTTGTCATCTTATAGTTGCAGTATCAGAGCCGTTCAAAAACGGTTATTCTAATAAACAAATTGAACCACTTTTAAGTTCAAAGCGAATCATTTTTAAAGTGGTTTGGTGCCAAAACGGTTCTTGCTGAAAAAAGTTGTTAGAAATGCTAGTAACCCTCTCTGAAACTCTTTTTTTAATACTTTATATGATTGATTGAAACTTGAAATATATTGAAAATCGTCAATTTTAGTAGTCTTATTTTTCTTTTAATGATTCTATCTTTTGATTCAAATATGAGTGTCACAAAAATTAGTGATTTTCAATCATTTCAACCAATAACTGATAAAAAATATATAAAAAAGTGTCAAAGAGAGAGTATTACTAACATTTCTCAAGTTATGTATAAAAATATTGGTTTATTTATTCATGACTTGTAGTGGATCAACTAGGTAAGTCGAATTAGCTTATCTCACCTACTTTTTTTTACTCTAACTTTTCTCTTTTTGCTAATAATTTTTTCATTTTTATTTCTTTTTCTTTTTCTCTGTTTCTGTTACTATGAATTAATGTTATTGAATTTTTTGAATTTATATATTTCTATATATTTCTTGTATTATTTATTTTTTTTAATTTTTAATTTGGTGAGCCAACTCGTGAGTAAATATGCTTAACCATCAACATGTGCACCAACATGTGTCGTGAGTTGAGTCCGTTTGTATATTTTTTGACTCTCCTGAAATGACTTTGGTTGGACTTACTCATTTTTTGAATAACTCATGGTGAATAAACTTGGTTGGTTACGTTTGATTTTGATGCTCTATTTAGTTGAGCTTTTCTTGGAAAGTTTTATCGTGAATAGTGATCTTATCTAATTTGAATACGATTATTTTTAGTAAAGAATATACGTGATTTAAATAAAAAAGTATAACTTTCCTGCAAAATAAGATTAAATAAAAATGAGAAAAAAAACAAGGAAAAGAAAATGTATTTTTTCAATGACACACTCTGTAAGTATAATTATGCAAAATATTTGAATAATTTTATTTTTGAACTTTAATTTTTTATAAAAATTGCATGAATAAATAAAAATTATAGTTAAACTATTTTCAAATATATTTTCAAGCTATTTATATTTTTTTGGTAAATATCCACAAATACTTATAGATACATGCAAATATTAAAAACATTTGTAAATATCACTTAATGACCACCTGCACAATGGAGTAAGCACGTGAAATATATTTATTTGGCGGGACGGATAAGAGAGACGACTGCCCATTAGCCATGATAAGGAAACCTAAATCCCCAAGTTCTCATTCCAAGCTAAATTCACAGGTGACAATTGTTTTGGAGAGTTTTTTCATTAGAAATATATAATTTTTTTAATAAATATATTTTAAAAAAAAAACACTTCTAATCTTATATTCAAATTTCAATATTCGCTTTAAAGTGAGAAATTTTATATAAAAAAAGTGAGAAAAAAACACTATCTAACATTCAACAGCCGACACGTGATGAGGTACTTAACAGTTTTTATAGGTATATAAATATAAATTAAATGAAAGATGACATCACATTCAAAAAAGCCGGCTACTTTTGTTAGTAACTCAATAAAGAAATGGGTGTCATCTTTCTCTAACCTTACAATTTTTTAATTTGAGTTGTTAATACTTAATACTATTGAAGTCGGTAGGTAAATTCCTATTAAGAATACCCATGCCACCATTCAACTGCATTAACTTGGGATTTCCCTCCATGCCACCCATTCTACCTCATCTTGACTCTGACACATCAAATCTTCTCTAGCTCCCTAATTGTAAGACCGTTGTCATTCATGTCTATTCTGAAGCCAACAGATGCGTTAATTAGGTAACTAATTTAGGTAACTGGCATCTTTCATTTCGAACATTCGTTATAAAATCTGTTTAAATATTAAGAGAAGTGTTTTTGAAAAATTTTCTGTTGAAAAAAAATATATATTTCTAATAGAAAAACTCTCAAATATTTATGACTTTGTATTCAATCAAACTTAACACTATTATATATATGTCTAGTTTTGTTCGTTAGTCCTTTTGTTTTCTATCTTAATTATGATTAAAAAGAGTATTTTGGAGTATGCTTAATCAATTATCATGTAGATTGTGTAGTCTGGTGGCCTAAGTTGGTTCAGTATAAGAAAAGAAAAGACAAAGTAGCATTCTCGACTCAGAATCTATACCATTCAATATTGGTGTTGCTTACACATAAATACAATCATTGAAGTTTATTCTACGGCACAATTTATTGGGACCCCATGTTTCTATGGGAGCATGACATATTGTTTCTCAGAGAGCATGCCATTGCAAATATAGAAAGAAGCGTTCGTCGGTAGTGATGGAAAATATTATCTGAATCGTTGAAAAACACTGAACCAGTTTGATACTTTTTAAAAATCTATTGTAATAAATGGTTTTTTCAAAAATTACAATAAAGTGACTCAACATAAAAATAGTATGCTTTAAAGAAAAAACATAGAAATGGTCTGAATTTTGAACTGTGATTTTATTCTGATTATACTAATTAGCATTACTTCAATTAATTTTTATCTGTGCAACACATACACATGCACTGTACTTATGTTGGATGAGTTTGTGTTTTCATTTGTTTATTTTTTTACAGAAAAGAAAAATGAAAACACAAACTTATTCCCATATTTTTCATAAGTTACACTCTCGCCTTTTAGTCAGTTTCGATTTTCATGAGTTACACTCTCGCCTTTTAGTCAGTTAGTCTATAATAATTACCTATTTTTACTACATTCTTTTATTTATATTTCTTTTTCACTTGTTTTTTTTCTTTCAATTTTTAATTAATAAATTTTGATTTCTCTAAAATTATTAGTAAATACAAAGCATACATATTTATAGAAAAAACATTCCAAAATATAATATTTCTTTTTTACGGCAAAATATAATATTTCTGAAAATATGATTCATTTCTTGATTTCTACTTAAAAACTAAAAAAAAAACAAGTAAAAAAGAACGGACAAAGATGATGTGATACACTTGAATAGATAAACTTTTATTTTTTTTAGATTAAATTACACTCATATTTTATGTGTTTTGTATTTTTGCTTAAATTTCATTTCATATTCTTTCCTTTTTTGTATCCTAAAAAAACATCTTTATTGTTTAGCTCATATTACATCCAGATCCCTATGTCATAAACACGTTTAAAAATTTAACAAAAATTAGGCACATGTTGATTACATGACTTTTAATGAAATTTTATGTCTAAAATACATTCATCTTCTTCCTCTCAGTTTGAAAATATTTAAAGACTCTGGCTTCTTTTTGTTTTTTCTATAATTGGATGTGAATCTAGTTTTTTGTTAGACGTGAATCATCTTGTTGATACGCAATATTAACACCTTTCCTTTTTCTTCTTCAATTTTTCATTCATACATTCATTCAGAGGTTCAATCATACATTCATTCACATTTCCACTTATAGGTTCATTCATATTTTCACTCATATGTTCATTCATAGATTTATTCACATTTTGTATCACAGGTAGGTTCCAAAACTAATTCTTTGTTCTACCAACATACTAACATACATATGAATATAAACTGAATTTTGATTCTCAATAAACATTATCAACACATCTTAAGGGGAAGAATTTTACCACTAGCATTAGAACGAAACTACAAAATAAAAGGGTGACATGGTGACAAGTATTAGCCATTAGCAATGTTGTTCACACATTCATGTACATCGAATATTCCAAACTTATCAGAATCAACATTACATATTTCACTTGGTTCGTCCCGTTGGTATGTAAAGTGGATCAAAATATTCATGTTGCCTTGTTCAGGAACTATGTATTTCAATTCATCTATTGTTGTTCATGTGGTCTCAAATATCAACACTATTTTAATCAACAATAATAAACAATCAGTTCATCCATTGTGTTTCTTGTGGTCCCAAACATCAACATCATTTTAATCAATAATAATAAACAAATGATTTTAAAAATCATAAGTGGCCCTAAAATGGTCCCCATTGAAACCCATTCAAAAATAGGTAACAATAAATAATCAAAATTAAATAAATAATCTTAAAAGTAACATATATACAAGGTCCAATGATCATTTACAAGCAAAACTCTAACGTGAACATAAATCGTGGAATAGGAAGAGAAACAGAGCGCTAGTGAACGTCAAAGAGAAAGACAAACGAAGAAGCTTGTGAACTTTGTGAGCTGGAAGAGGAACAATGGATAACTCGCGAGCTGGAAGAGAAATGGTGGTAAAGAGGAATGGAACGTGAACGTAGTGGGAGGAAGAGGAACTCGAACCCCGTGAATGCTAAAAAAGAACTCGCTAAGAAGAAGATGAACAATACTTACAAAAGTTGATGAAGAGAAACCCAAACCATAAATTTTGAAACTAATTGAGATAGAATAATTTGGATCTACAATTAAAATATAAGGATAATTTTATCGGTTAACATATTTTAATTTGAGTAAAACAAAATAATACGAGTAATCTACTCTATCTTTTAACATGTGATTATGAATTTAATTCTTAATCGTTTTATAAAAAAATATACATTGTTAGATGAATTCAACATCTTGAATAAAAACCACACGGGATTTGTGCTTTAATAACATTTCTTGTTTTTTTTTCCCTAAAGCTAAAGGAACATTATAACTCCCTTTAATTTTAGGTCCATTTCATTAATTTCCATCCGTTTCAGCCATCATCCAGTTAGGCGGGTCTGAGGTGGGTCCAGACAAAAACGGTTTGGGAAGATCGTGACCAGATCTTAGACCTTACTCACACACATACTTTTCTTCATTCCTTCACTTCTCTCTCTCAGACACAGACATAGAACAGAGTGTGATGGAAGAACAAGAAGAGTGCCAAGTTGGGGAAACCAAGGAAACTCCAACTCCTCCTGTTCGAGTCTATGCTGATGGGATTTATGATCTCTTTCACTTCGGCCATGCCCGTTCTCTCGAGCAAGCCAAAAAACTGTAATTTCATAACCACCCTTTTCTTTTTCTTTTTCTCTACCCATCTTCTTGTACTTCATTTTTCATTTCAAAAGAACACGTTTTTATGATTCTGAGTTCAACCCCATCTTTTGTTGCTTTCTGGGTTGGTTGCTGCATGTTCATGGACTAAACTTGACTTCCACTGTACTTACTTTTTTCTTAAATATAAGGGAAAAAAAAAAAGCATGTGATAAAAAAATAAGTGAATATCAATTTTAATTAAATAATAATTTCTCTTTCATTCAAAATCGGTGATGACAATGTATTTTTTTTCTTATATTTGAGAAAAAAAATTGTTTTTTCTTCTTCTTATATTTATACTTAAGACGAGAGGGAGTAACTCCCAATTTGGTTAATTTCCCACTTCAAAACGTGGATTAGTATTTGTTTTTCTATTTTTAAAAAAGGGAACTTGTTCATGCTTTTCCATTCCTTTGGCTTTTTCTTAATTGAAGGTTTCCGAACACTTATCTTCTTGTTGGATGCTGCAATGATGAGATCACCCATAAGTATAAGGGAAAAACTGTCATGACTGAGAAGGAACGCTATGAGTCTCTTCGCCACTGCAGGTTTTTTCTTTTTTCTCTCTTTCCTTTTTGACTCATTGTTGCTTATGCTCCAACTTTTTACTCTATACTTCCTGATAAAGCTTCTATCTTATCAAAGGATTGATTAAAGAGAAATGTTAGCAACACACTCTTCTTTTGAACACACTTTTGAATACTCTCATTTAATGACTCTATCTTGATTTTGTAGTTTTCCATAAGTTTCAACCAATGAGTGTGTCTTAAGAGGAGTGTGCTGTTACCACTCCTCTTGATTAATTAGCACTTACATAAACAATATAAAGGGTTTATAAACGGTCAAACAATAAAGAATTGCCATATGTGGTAATTTTTGTTGATTTTTACAATAACTAAGTCATGTCTACTATGATTTCTAATTGAGGTAACCATCATTTTAGTTCGTGAAAGTGTATAATGTTGCCACAATAGTCTCTGAAACTGAGGAAATTCTAAATAAGCCCCTGAAATTTTCAATTGTTTCAATTAAGCCCTAAATTTAATCATTTATTACCATTTTGGTCTCTAAACATATCCTAATATTATCACTTAAGTGACATTTTTTTTTATTTTGAATTTTGGACCAAAAAGGACGTTTGAGGAAATCAGCAAGGGAGATCTCAAGCTTAATAATATTTCTGAAACTTTGGTTTTTAACTGTGTTGAATGGTATTGTGTGATCCATGTAGCTGATGTCACCTAGTGGGATAAAACTTTGTTGTTGTTGTTTGGACTAATGTAATAGGTACTTGTTTGAAATTTCTGTAGTTTCAGGGACTAATGTGATAACGCTATACACTTTCACTGACTAAAACAGCGGTTTACTCTTTCTAATTGGTGAGAGTGTAAAAGCTCTTTACATTATCATAGGTTTTAAAGTTAATAATTATAGTTGGTTCAGGTCAGATTTTGATTGAACATAGTTTGATGGCTCGTGCTCTGTTTCATTTACTTGTCCTTTCTTTCACTACACTGCTGGGAAACTGATTGTATGGTTTCTGACCATGAAACAATATTTGGTTTGTTGACTATTTTCCATAGTAGTCTGATGAATGGAGATATTGGAACTGTGAAAGTTTACATATGAGATTATAGTTTTGATTTTAGATTATAGACAAGTCATGTGTGTCATTTGTTCTGTTTCCATTATTCAAGCTAGTGCTTTTGGACTCAGATGACTGGCTAACTGAGTACATTGGTGCCAATTTGTAACGTCAGAGTTCTTTGGTGCCTCTGTGGCCATAGAAATGCATGTTAATTTTTCTGATCCCATTGCTGAGATATTTTTGAGTTAGTCGCATCTTATAGCTGATTTCAGATGTTGTGTTTTTTAGAAGCTGATCTGACCAAATTATTGGATTTTGGAACCCTCATTTTATTTGTATATGGCTGTGGACTATTGTTTCATCTAGTTATGCTTTGGAGGATGGGTTTTACTTAAATCCTCCAAAGAAAATTTATAAATTCAGTCCATTTGTTCAACTCACTTAAATTGCTTTTAAATTCCTGATTACAGTATATTGGAACTTTTCATTTTTAGTTCAGTTAATTGCTTTCACTATGGTATTAGAGTGTGTGAAGATTTTCAATTGTACTTGGTCCAGGTGGGTTGATGAAGTTATTCCAGATGCGCCATGGGTAATCAATCAGGAGTTCCTTGACAAGCATCAAATTGACTATGTGGCACATGATAGTCTTCCGTAAGGTTAACCAGCCCCAGGCTAGTGGTTTCCTTTGTATTTGATCAAGGTTTAAAATTTGTGACTTCTTGATGAAAAATTATCAACACCAGAATAGAATAACTTGACACTGAATGGATGTGCAGACATTCTTGGTTCTTGCAGCTGTGATGTGTAAAGTTTTGGGTTCTTAAGTAGGAAGCATGGATACAATATATGACATAGATATGAAGCTATGATAAAAGTACACGAGTCTGACACAAACACAGTGACACAACAGATTCCTAAAAGTTTAAGACACAACGACATGGCTGAGGCATGCTATATAAGAAACCATCAAAATAACATATGGTTATACAATGTGATATCCTAAAATAGAAATCCTTAACATTAAATTTGGCATTGCAATGGAAAGTATTATTGCTTGTACATTAATTTCTTCTGAAAATATAGCTGTTTAGAAGGAAAAAGAGGTGCTAAATTCTATTTAAAAAGAAGAAAAAAAGTTTATATAAAATAGGAAAAATGGATGATATGGGATGGAATTGATTGCCTATGGTTGCAAAGGAGGAAGAGAGAGGTTTTGTACATTATTTTTATTTTTTATGAAGGTATAGATATATTGTATATGTATCTGCGTGCATGCAACTCATTGATCATGAACTCCCTGTATGTCACAATTCAGCATTCCGAATTCACCTAATGGGATGTCAATTTTGAATTCCCAGTCCCTTGCATTGTGGAGTAATGACTACAAGGTTCTAAAATTATGACAAATCTTGGCCCTTGTAATTCATGTGTAGCTAAAAAAGCATTACTGTAGTCAATTATAAACAATTTGTTTATATTATTTAAGTAATGTAATGATAATAATTTCATCTCTGTTCAAAGAAAATAATATATGAAGTTAGAATATACGATACCCAAGTTCTGGGATGGAGGTAGCTGTATAATATATGTATTGGCATCCAGTATGGGTACATTACAAATACATTACCAATTTTGAGTGCGTGCTAAGAGTTTTCATTATTACACTATTGTTGTTGTTATTATTTTTCACTTGGTTGTTCTGTGATGCCTCTATTCTATCCGTGTGATACTTGTCTCCTTGCATTATAACTCTTTAAGTATATTCTGACTGATACCTTTTTCTCCAAGTTCTTATATGTTCTCATATATGTTATTACTTACTTCCTTTCTATTACCATAGTTATGCTGATGCAAGCGGAGCTGGAAAGGATGTGTATGAATATGTAAGTTCAAGTGATAGAACTATGTTCTAATTTTGTTTCAAATAATCGAATTCTTTTCTTCCTCTCTCTTGTGGCATTCTCTTTTATTTCTCCTTCATTCAGCTTGTGTTGCCTTTTTCTCTCTGAACATATGCTGATTATTAGCCTATGGCTTATTGCATTTTATTTGTTTAATTTTTTCATCAGTCTTACACCTTTAATGATGTCATTCTGTATCAAATTAAGACTATTTGTGACCATCTCAAATTTCCAGCTGCCGTTTATGATCTTATGACTTCTTATATAGGTTAAGTCTGTTGGAAAATTTAAGGAAACAAAGCGGACTGATGGAATTTCTACTTCTGATATCATAATGAGAATTATCAAAGATTATAATCAATATGTAATGCGTAATTTGGAACGTGGTTATACAAGAAAGGAGCTAGGTGTTAGCTATGTCAAGGTTTGTTCTTTTGATTAGCATCTTTGTTTTACTTGCTCTCAACATTTTCATGTTTTAGTAATGGGTTTCATTATTGGTTTGCTTTCTTGCTTAGGTGGGGGAACTTATCTTTGTTACACAATCTCATATTCACAGGAGAAGAGGTTGAGAATGAACATGGGACTTAAAAAATTGCAGGAGAGAGTGAAGAAACAACAAGAGGAAGTAGGAAAGAAGGTAACAACGTTGATCATGAAATATCCTATTAGCTATTAGCATTTGCTTTGAATTTGCATTGGTAACTCTTTGCACATGAGTCTTTGAGAAAGGTTGCTTTTATCTTTATTTTATTTTATTTTTATAAGCTGTGTTGCATTTATCTTTGTATAACAGCTAATTAATCGCCCCCATGAGAACCAAAATTCCATCTTTTCTGGGCCATTTTTTTATATGGTAATATAAAAGAAATCAGACAAAATTATGTTGTGAAGAGAAGAAGAGAACACATATTATAGCATTGGACTGGATTTGGATTCTTTAAAGCTAGATGTAAAGTGAGAAAATGAGAGCACATCCAGTAACAATTGATTTAAAACTAAAGCACTTTGTAAACATAACTTACTTTAAATCAACGGTAGATAGGCCATCACTTTCTCGCTTTCCACAGCTATCTAATATATATAATTGTCATTCTTTTTCTGTTCCTTGTTGAAGGGACAGTAAAAAATCTCAACTTGTAGTTCAAGTATAATCTTTATTCCTTGCGTCTTTTCCATTTCAATATGAGTGATTTGATTCTCACATGACGAACAACACTATGTTGTTGAACTTTGCAGATTCAAACAGTGGGAAAAATCGCTGGAATGCACCCTAAAGAATGGGTCGAAAATGCTGATCGGTTGGTTGCTGGATTTCTTGAGATGTTTGAAGAAGGTTGTCACAAAATGGTAGGATCTCTTTTACCTATCCAAAGATTGCTTACTATATAACAATAAAAAATGACTATATTTGCATGTGATCGTGTTCATCGTTACTTACATATTGCATTGTAGGTCTTCTGATGGACTAATTGGTTGGTTTACTGATATCACAGGGAACAGCAATCAGAGACAGAATACAGGAACGATTAAGGGCACAGCAGCTGAAATCTCTTCTTTATGTTGAGTGGAATGATGATCATGAATTCTATGATGATGATGAATACTACACAGACTAGACTAAAGTGACAAATGAACTCGTGTTTCTAGATTTCGAACATTCCATAAGTAAGCTATCCTTTCTGTAACGACAATGTTTATTCGAACATTACTAGAAAGACAATGGAAGTCATTCATATGCAAGATGGTTTGTAAATTATTTGTCAGTGTACATACATAGTTTGATATCTATTTCTTGTTAAAAGAGAAGGTAGCTTTGAGAGTAACCGGGTGGGGCAGACTTGAACTAATCATGTTTTTATTTTTATTTCACTCTTTCTTTTTCCGGCTATGATAAGGGTTTTTTCACAAGGAAGGAAATCACATGACACTTTTTTTTTTTTTTTGGCAAATGTTATAATCATGTTTTTATTTTTATTTTACTCTTTTTTGTGGCCATGATAAGGGTTTCTTCACAAGGAAGGAAATCACATTACACTTTTTTTTTTATAAATATTAATTGTTAATTTGTTAATTTTTATTAGTAAAAGAGATTCGAACTTATGACTTTTCTCTCTCTTTTTATCTTCAATTACCAAGCTTGTCCTATAACTTCATCACGTGACAAGTGTTATTAAGAAATTAATTAGCATTACTAAAAACATTACTTTTTTTTTTCTTTCTCAGCAATGTCAAAAACATTACTTTGTCAATGAGGTAGGCAGTATGTTCCTTGTCTCAGCCTTAAAATTAGTAACTTCCGTTCATCCCAAGTCTTTTTGTAAAACTGAAGAATAAAATGAAAAATGTTTGTTGGTATGAATTTGTGTGATGCTAAAAACAAATGTGATGAAATAATAAATTTGCTAAGGAAAAAAAGTTAAAATGGGATGATATATAAGTATTAAAAGTCAATTAAGCTAATAATTATAAATGTTCAGCTTTACCTATTCATTAATATTTTGAAAAATTATTCATATGGTATTATTTATAAAAAAAATATAAACCAGTCAAATGGTTCATGAAATAAAATTATACGAATTTTGTTAATGTCAATCTTTAAGATTAGTTTTAAATAATCACAACTAAACATTTATTAAAAATATTTATTACATGTCGACTAGGATTAAGTAATTTTTTTTTAATTTATTTAAAGGAAAGAGTCGAATTTCAGTATTAATAAATTTACAATAACCTATGTACGTGTCTCATAATTTTTTTAAAACTAGGATTTCATCATTGTTTCCGTTATTAATAATGTGAAATGATAATAGGAGTTGAATTTGACCCACTGCAGCAAATTGAATTTTTTTTATCGACAAATGTTAGTTATTAATTTTTTTTGTTAGTTTTGTTATTAGAGGAAATTGAATCCATGATATTTCTTCCCTTCCCTTCTTTGTTGATAATCTAATCCAACTTATATCTCCTTTGTACTGCAGCAAATTGATATGAAGTTGGCAAAAATATATATTCTTATTCTTAAGAATCAAGTTCCAATAGATGAAAAATCATCTAGTAGCACCAAAACACAGAACATGTTTTCCCAAACAATGACAATGGCTACTCTACAATATATGGTTTTGCTGTAACATCAAATGAATACATTCCAATCAGACCCAGCTTTCCCCTTTTAAGACTATGTACACAGATAACTCTTCTCATTAAGGCAAACCACTCAATACCAGTAAGAAAATAAAAGCATGCATACAAGTGCCATTAGCTCTTCTCATTGGGACATCAACATGGCCTCTCCACAGAGTCTTATTAGCATTCCACCCCACATTGTTTGAGCACTGGACCAGTTTGCTTGGGCAAGAAGGGATCAATCCTGACCCAAATCAATGAGAAAATAGATGCTAGAAGGATTGACCACAACACTACAATGGTAGGAGTCCTGTTTTGCTTTCCCATGAGACCTTTGAGGAAAGGGTACAAGTGAACAATGACCCAGAAGGCAAAGAACAGCTTCCCAAACAAAGGTCCCCATGAACCATATCCATTGTTGATGGCATCAGAGACTCCGGCCACAACTCCAACGATGTTCAAGATTATGAGAGTGGTTGGAGGGATGAGAAGAGTGGTCCACTTGAAGAGATAGAGCTCTCCGAATTCAGTGTCCTCTGCTGCTTTTGCTGTGACAGTGAAGTTGGTGTCTACTCCACCAAGAACTTTGAGGAGGCCTTGGAACACAGCGAAAAGGTGAGCAGAAACACCTCCAATGACCCAAAATTGCTCGTTACGCCAAAGGGCTTCGATGGTAACACCACTCCATCGGAGCTCGAGCACGCTAGTTAAAATGATGGAGATAAATAGAGCCATAAACCAAATGCTAGCAAGGTTGTTCAGCTGCACACAAGAAAAAAGAAACACTCACATTCAGAATATGTGTATCTAATGACAACATCATTGTTTCCCTTCCCATTTTCTTCTTTTAAAAGTTTTGTGAATCATATGTGAAAGCAAATGTTCAATCTTAGTAATCACAAGATATTTATAGTTGGACAAGACTTAGATGCAATTCCATAGGTGTTTTTAGTACAGTTTTCCAATCAAAATTAGAGTTTTATCTTGATAATCTGCATAATATAGGTTTGCATTAAAGGTCAACATATATGATTGGAGAATAACACCAAAAGCATTTATGGAGTTTTATCTAACTTTTGTCCTTTATAATCCTTCCGTTCCAAATTATATGACGTTTAAGGTTTAGACATAGGTATCAAAGAATGTAATTAATTTGTTGAATTTTAAAGAAAACATTAAGTAACTTCTTAGTATAGCCTTTATCACTCTAATTAATGATTCATTTACTCTTCCTATACATGACTCTCACTAAGTATTGATGAAGGATAGTCTTGGAAAAAATTATTTAATGCAGCATTGATTTTGTAAAATGACATCTATTATAGAATAATTTTTTTCTTTCTAAAACATCATATAATCTAGAAAGAGGAAATAGTTGTGTTGTGTGGTACTTACTGTAGGGATGATGAACTTTCCAGTCAGGAGACACACAGCTGGAATTGTGCAGTATGCAAGCAGAGGGATGGAAGTCCATGGATAAACAATGGTGTTGGTGTAAGCCATCCTCTGTAGGTACTTAAGTTTTCCTCCATAGCCATACCACAACGGGCAATGGCGACTAAGGAAAATCTCAACAGAACCAAGAGCCCACCTCAGAACTTGGTGCAACCTATCTGATAGATTTATTGGGGCAGATCCCTTGAATGCTGGTCGCTTTGGCATGCAATATATTGATTTCCACCCTCTGCAGTGCATCTTGAATCCAGTCAAAATATCTTCTGTGACCGAGCCGTAAATCCACCCAATCTGTAATGGAAAACACATTTGTTAAAAGGGCTACATAGATACAGTAATCAATCTTGGAACTCTATGTACCTTGTTTTATGTTGATAGTGAATTTGTAATCAGAAATTGTAATAAAATGTAGGCTAAACTATTCACTTGGTTCCTATAGTTGTGGCCCTTGTATAAAAAAACTGTAAGTTTTACTTCGTATCAGCCAGTGCTAATAAAAGAAGAATTTCTGGCTGTATAAAACCGCTACAACATCTTTCCTTCACCGCTAACAAAAGTTGTTTAAACCTAAAATGTATTAGCTTATCTGATGTGTAAAGCATGAATAAAATCCAAATGTTGCATTGTTTTGAGATTAATGGATTTACCTCTTTGCCCCATTCAGTCTTCTCTTCATAGCCACAGCTTATAACATGAATGGCCTCCTTGACCAATGATTGGCTATTTGTGCCTTCAGGAAGTCCTCCATTTTCCATCAAGGTGGAAGCAATGAACACTGGTGACTGCCCGAATCGCTTCTCAAAACTTTTCTGGGACATGAGGGATGATTTCTCTAGATCCTCATACCCTTCAAGCCCTTCTTCAATCTCTTCAAGATCAAACATGGACCCTGACCCTTTTCTAACATAGTCTTTCCCCATCATTTTCTTCTTGTTCTTGTTCTTGGAGAACACACTGAAGAGACCTTTTCCTGATTTCTTTTTTGACTTGGACTTCCTTGAACCACCACAGCAACAGCAACACCATGATGGCCAGCAGTCACATGTCATCTTTGGCCTTTTCTCAGATACTGGTGGATCATAGCCATACAATGCCTGCCTGTTGAACACAGTTCCAGTACCAACATATACTGGACCTTGAATCCCATCAAGCCCTTTCATATTGATCTATGATGAAAGCAACATTGAAGACAAACGGTTCAAGGTCACTTAGTGAAATGAAATTTGCACATATTTGTGAAGTTGGAGATTAGAAGAATTGTACTTACGTCAAAGAACACCGTGTTTCGATTAGCATATCTATCGTGGCGATCAATACCATCAAATCTTTGTGGAAATTGGACATAACACAGCTTCTTCCCAAGGTTGGGGTCCATTAAAAAGCACATGGCCTCTCTTACTGCCTTGCTATTATTGACGTAGTGATCACAATCCAGATTCAACATGAATGGTGCATTTGTAAGAACAGCAGAAACTCGAACCTTTGGAGGATAGACAACAATATAAGTTACAAACATGTTTCTAATATCTTAGTATCTTAGTCCTGAAGGTACTAAACAATACAATATCAAGTTTTTGTGCTTACCAAAGCATTCATGGCACCTGCTTTCTTGTGGTGTGGATAGCCGGGACGTTTTTCACGTGAAATATATACAAGTTTAGGAAGTTCCTTGCCTTCCACGTCTAGCGCACCGGCACTTCCTAAATATACCTGCAAAGGAAAGTTCATGAACCATATCAGTTGATAACAACTATTCCTCTCACTAATTTCTTCATTTTATTTTCACTAACTTGATTTTTCAGTTAGAAAATGTAGTTTATATATTATTAGTGTTAGATTTCATCTTAAAACCTTGGCATTTAGTGAACTTGCCCATGAGCCATATTAGTTTATACCAATAAACCAATTATTAACCTGTTGGAATTTGGAACTAAATTAAGATGTCTACCAGAAGGGGATACATATAGATGGACTATAAGCATTCATTCATACTTTGTTAGATTACATCTTAAAACTATTACTTTTATGTAAAGTTTCCCAAACAGTTATATATTTGCATCCCAAGAATTATGGGAGACAATTTGGGGTTTCAACAATTAACATTATGTTGACATTTGAAGAAAAATTGTAAATGGGCACCATATTTTCCTTTTGAAATCTATTACCTAAGTAAGAACCAAAGGGGAAGGGAAGGGGGGGCTAATTCAATGGCTATTCAACATTTCATAAATGCAAGGTCTTTCTGTTCTGTTTTGCTTTGTTTTGTTCCTTAATGAAAAGATAATGAAAGTACAAAAAAGAAAGAGGATGCAATAGCCAAACCTGAATCATTCCTGGATGATCGCGAGTGTTGTTCCCTGGCCATGGAGTTCCATCCTGCATCACCCATCCCTCCTCGGGTTTCTTCTGAGCCTTTGCCACCAAAGAATTAATTTTCACCTTAAATTCTTCATATTCTCTCTGCAATGGTGCAAACACACAAGTATTACCACAAGCCTATAATGCCATATTGAGACTAGAAAATCAAAACCAAAACCAAATAAAGAAAAAAAAAAAAAACTTGTCCTATACTTAAGTATATCCCCACCTTCATGGCCCTTCTTTCCTTCACAAATGTAGGCTGCACCTTATCCTTCAAGTAATCAATTTTCTGAGAAAAGTAAAACTCAGGAGCCCTTGGCTCAATGTTATACTTCTTGCAAAAGGGAACCCATCTTCTTGCAAATTCAGCAGTTTCTGCCAAGGAATCAAACAGAAGCATAGATGCACCATCATCTGAGACATAGCAGCTGACTTTGTCAACAGGATAGTCCACAGAGAGGATTGAAAGGACAGTGTTGGCTGTTATAATGGGAGGTTCCTTCAAAGGGTCCACTGTACTCACAAAGAAATCAACTGGAGCTAGTTGGTTTGTCTCCCCTTCGCGCTCAAACCTCAAGGACAAACGGTCCAAGTAAGTCTCGCGTGTGATGGGGAACCATTTGGGGAACTGATCAAGAATCCATGACAGTGCAAACCATATCTCACATATCACAGAGATTAGCCACAAGGGATATGCATCATTTGCTGGAGTTAAGATACGGAATCGGAAGAAGAAACAAAGGATGACCAGCCTCATCACGATCACTATGCGATATGGATTGATTAAGCTTGAAGATATCGGAACCTTGCGCCACAATGGTTGTCTAGCTTCAGCCAAACTGTTAGGTGACAGGAGAACATTAGTTTCAGTTAAAATATTTTGTGCCTTGTGCACACCTTATTATGCATACAGGTTTCTCACATAAAAATCAAAAGTTGTTGCATTGCATATTTTAGAAGGTGTGATTCAAGTGAATTGATTATTATTGCTCACTTTTTTGTTGGGGTGCTCTTGCGAGCTTTCGCTTAAGAATGTGTAACATGTATTTGTTAGTTTTTTGAATCCTCTGTTCGGAATTTAAAGGCAATGCTGTTCCTCACAATATGGATCATATTTGAAATTCGGGTGAAAATTTTAATAACAAATTTAGAACAATTACTTATAGATAATCTTTGAATTTGATATGGAGAAAAATACTATTCATGTAAACTAATTGACATGCTTGATTTTTCAGCATTATTTATTATTCATGAAAAGGAAACATAAGGTAACAATCTCATGTACAAGGCTAAGGCTTTTAAAGAGCTATAGAAGAGATCACTTACAGGTAATCATCTTCTTCACCTTGATCTTCTTTTCCGTCTTCTTTGTTTAGAAGACCTCTCTTTTCTTGCCTGACTTTCCATTTCTCTACTCTTTCTTGCCATTCTTCATTGCTGTAGAATTCTTTGTCCCCTTCGAAATCCTTGCCAGCAACTATAGAACAATAAACCAACATATAAACAAAATAGAATACCCCAGAAAGAAAATTACTATCATGGATAATTAGCAATGTGCCTATACTATGCTCTTTAAAAAATTTAGTCTTAATTCCACTTTTTATCCTTAGCTTTTTCATTTTTAGCGATCTAATAAATTAATTTGTTGTATTTTAATCTCAATTTTAAAGAAACTTGCAAATTTTATCCGTCATTTATCTATTAATAAGCACAAAATTTGAGGATAAAATTCGTCCAAAAATAAAAAAATTGAGTATAAATTTGTCAAAAAATAAAAAGTCAGGGATAAAAAATATAATTATCTTAGGAATAAATTGGCGAAGAGTAAAATTCACAAGTTTTTTAAAAATTGAGTGTAAAATGCGTCAAATTAATATTGGAATAAAATTCACCAAAAATTGGAAAATTAGAGATAAAAAGCTGAATTAAACCAAAAATTTAAAAGTTTCTTACCGCTCCCTGCTGAAGAGAATGCTTGACCATTGGGATGCAACTTCTCTTGATTGTAGTCCCCATTTTCCTGTAAAAATTACATCAGTTCCATAGTCTCTTAGATCATTCACATTCAATTAACTATCACAACCACAATACTAATTGTCCTGATTCATTTTGGCAAACCCCATTTGTTGAATAAATAAAAGATAATTAATTTCCACATTGCATTTATTTTTAGAAGCTTGATTAAGAATAAAGAAACTACCACATGATTAACATCATGTTGCCGATCTAGATCTTCACGATGATTCTTAACCGGAAACTCATCATCAAAATCATCTGCATCAAAGTTGTCCTCTTCATCTCCAGCCACTCTAGGACAACCTGCACAGAAGCCAGCATCAATGTGTCACCCAAACCAGGTTATCATACTGAGATGCATTCCTTTAGGTGTTTTGTTATTCTCTAATCGGAATTAGAATTTCAGCTTTAAGCTAACTTTTTTTCTCTTGTTCTGGATCAGAGATCATAGGTGTCCCCAACCCACTAACACTAAGACGTCTAGTGTAAACATTTATAACGCAGATTATCATGATAAAACTTCAATTCTGATAGTATGAGAACAGCACCAAAAGCATGTAAGGAACAACATCTAAGTGTTGTCCTAATACATTAATACATAACATGATAACACAAAGCTTAAAGAGCTGAACTAACCTTTGTGGCGCTTATAGCGAGTGTTGCATTGAGGACAGCTCTGGTTCCCTTCACTCCTCTCGTACTCATAACACGGTCGGCAAACAGGAAATCCACACACATGACAAGCCACAAACAGCTCCCCATTTTCCTTGTATCCAATCTCATCGCCACAAACTCGACAAGTAGTTTTCGATGAAGCCTGTCGGGTAGGAGGAGTCTGATGCTGCAAAGAAACAAATAAATAACACAACGTGAAAAACCAACATGTGGAACATGTTAATTAACACATTAAACATAATCTCTAGTGACAAAAACCAATAATACTAACGAGTAACAATTAACATTTGCTGATAAAAAAAAAAATACATTAAACATAAAGTTGTGCAACATGAAATGAAAAGAAGATGAATGCATAACATATATACCTCATCGGAGTCACGCGAGAAGTGAGAATTCGAACCGGTGATCAAGCCAGCCATGGAGTTTGAGGCCATGGCAAGGCAAAGTTGCGGAGAGAGGTTGAGGAAGAGTGCAATAGGAGAATATGGTTTTATAAGAAATGGTAGGTTGAGAGTGAAACATCATGGTCATGGTTGTGTTGTGGATGTAAGAGTGTGTACCAAACCGTGAGTTGGAGGGTCGTGAGTTTGAGTCTAAGAGACGTCATGGAAAGAGCGATTGGTGTGAGGGACTTTTCTTTTAGTTTTGGCTTGCTTGGACTCTAAGGAGAGAGGTCTTTTCTAGTTCTTAATACGTGATATGATGAATATTGAATAAGATACATGTTTGATATGTGTTACACGAGCTGGTCATAATGTCACGTCTATGTTCATAATAATATTAAACCGAAAAGGTAAGATCTGCAATGGAGGTGTCTTTTCTAGCTCTTATTATGTTCATATCTAACATGGTATGTATTGCACACTAGGGAGGTTGTAACGTCACATTTAATTTTTAAGCTAACAACCTAATGAAAAATGCTATTTGTAAGAGCCTAAGAGGAAGGGGAAGATTGTGGTGCAATATTCAAATCTAAGATGTGCCAAGTTCCACAACGGAACATAGAGAGAGCACCATGACTTGGAATTTGAATCCAATGTTTTCATTTTTTTTTTATTGATGTTTTAATATTAGTAACTTTGTGACTTGTGTTCTGAGTCAATATTTTTGGATTTTTATTATGTATTATATTTTAGTTTTGGTCTTTTGATTTTTTTTATTGGCAAGTGTGATTTTTGCTGTGCAAGTTTGAGAGTCAGAAAGATGGCTCAAATTATAGCCAACAATGATGGAATTGTCAATGCCAACTATAAAGGCTAATAGATTTTTTCTCCAATTCGGCCCTTGGTCTAATGGCATTTGCTTCCTGCACCCCATAGAAAACTCAAATGGACAAAAATACCCTCCTCGTACTCCTTCACCTTCAAACCACTCTCCAGAAGCTACATAACATGCTCCTTTTTCTATTTTTTTTTTTTTTACTTTAAACAGTGAGGGTGAGATGATCATTGCTCTCGCCAACGGAGATTTTGAAGTAAACAAGGGTTTGGTCCAATCCACTATAAAAAAAATTGGGCACTTCCAGATTTCCCATTCCTGAATAATGTATAAATAATTTGCAGAACAAGTAATTCAGAATATGTTTTTCGAATTACTTATTCTAGAACTTTGTAAGCATAATTTTGGATTGCCCATCCTAAAATTATGCGTACATAATTTCGGAATAAGTAATCCAAGAAACAACATATAATTCAGATTACTTATTATGGAATTATGTATACATAATTTTGAAATGGGCATTCGAGAAGAGTACAATATAATTTTCTTTTTCTATTATAGATTGGAGAATCCAGAATTATAACCCGATTCAAAAAACGGTGATACTACATGGAGGCCAACTGTGGTGGCGAAGGTGAGGAAAAAAGGAGCAATTGTAGTGGTGGAGGCTTTTAGACAGAGATTCCATGGAGGGTAATCATGAGATATTTGAAAAAAGGAGATGCAAATAGCAAAATATGTGATGCAGGAAACAATTGCCTAGACTAGTGAGTTAATTACAATTACCACTCTTATTGTTTTTATTACACTCATCATTATTGTTTTTTCATTACTTTTAATCTCATTTATTAATTACGTGAAATTTCCGTTAATAAATTTAATAAAAAGAAAAAAAATAATAACATAAAGAAATTTGTTTGCAATCATATTGGTATTCAATTACGTATAATTTTTTTGATTTATTTATTGCACTTTAAATTTTGATTAGCTTATTGAGATTTAACATAAAAGCATTTTAGACACATGCACTTCGAATAAGGGCATTTTAAGTATAGAAATTCATTAAAAAAATATTTTAGATAAAAAAAAATCATTAAAAATCATGGTTTTTCATGTGAAAGTCTTAAACTAAAAGTATAGATAGAACATTTTAGAATTAATTAACTTATTTTAAATAGAAAAATTAATTCATTTTTTCTTGAAAGAAACTCTTATTTTATAATTATTTTAAACTTTAGTGAAATATAACCAAAAAGAACAAATCTACAGCACAAATGGAAAAACTGGAAAATGCAATGATACATGTATATGATCGCAATATGTTCCTATCATACCACACAGGACCATCCTTAAATATACATCTAAGATTTCTGATAGAGAAAAAGTGGAATTAAAAAAATAGAAAAAAGCAGGTAAATATTGTATAAAATGCTGACAAAAGAACATTAGAAACATCTTTCATTAGAGTATTAGATTTTCATTTTTAATTTTTTTATTTTAGGTAACATTTATTATATTTATTTTCTTTTTTCCTTGATCATTGTATAAATATGTTAATTTATGTAATTTTACATTTTTCAGTTAATTCAAATAATTTTACTAAACACTGATTTAATAAAACAGTTTTTCAATTTTTAGCTATTCAGCTCACTTGTGTAAAAAATATAAAAACTATCAATTAACTTTTTAATTTTTAACTAGTTTTTGACAAAAGATAAATCATCTCTCTTGATATGAGCCATATTTTTTTATTCTAGGAGAAGAATGACATTAGGCATATATTGTTAGAACAATCTTGCTGCTTTTCACTTCGGACACTGCTAGAACTTCGCCGTTTCGTTAAAACTTAAAACACTAGATATCCGATACTGCATCAAGCTTCAAACTTTACCAAAGCTTGAAATTGGATGAACAATCTCTAGTGGCTATTGGGTTGAATACACAAATCAACATAATGAAATTTGCAAACCAACACCTATCTACACCAAATCACGATCTTGTAGAAAATTACAATGATTATGAAAATAATTATTGTTCTTATCAAGCTGGTTATGTGTATCCAGGAAATAACATTCCAGAGTGGTTGGAGTATAAGACAAGAAAGGATCGTATAGTTATTGATCTCTCTTGTATTCCACGTTCCACCCTGTTGGGCTTCATTTTCTGCTTTGTCGTTGTTGAGTTTAGAAACACAGAAATAATTGATAAACTTGAATTTAACATCACTATAAGTAATGAGGAGGGTGAAGGTAAAAAGGACAGTGTCAGAATGCACCTGTGTGTGTGGTGTACGACCAAAGATGTTCTGACTTCCTAAATAGCAGAGCAAAAAATCAAACAAGGTTTACAATCAAGGTTACAATGAATGCTCGATCCAAGCTCAAAAAACTTATGATGCACTGCCACAGCAGGTTTTTAAAAGAATTTAGGGACAGCCCAATAAGCCCCTCGGCCTATAACAGTTTCATTCAACAGATGGAATTGCGTGACTCATTGTGTCAATTTCATTAAACAGATGAGACTGGGTTGTGCTTTGTTTTATCCAAGGTATTTCATTCCTGTGGTTTAGGATGAAATATTTGATTTAAAAGAACTTGTATTATTTCATGTTACAAGAACTTAATTGGTTACCAGATTCCCAACAAAGCTATTAATGTGAGTACTCATAATTCCAAGTTATCATATGGACCTACTAAGTTCTTAAAGAAACAACTATAAGTAATGATTACTCAACAGACAATAGTATGCAATCATACTCAAAACTACCAAGATTGTAGTATCAGTATGCATGTACTGTTATGAGTAAGGAATATGACACTAGTCCAAGTGATAGTTGTGATGATTTTAAAGAAAATTTAAGCACATTACTATTGTGAGTCTGCATGTTTGTAGACATACAGGGTTAGATATATTCTGAAACTGGAAGTTTTGGTCCTATGTTGGCGTTATGTAGATTTTTGTAAGTAGCAAAGAAACAAGCTCTTTTATGACTTATTCGCCTGAAGTTCCTATAATAAAATTGTCTCAATTTTTTATTCTGTATAATGAGAACAAGATGCTGGTTTTGATTCAACCTAGGACCTGTTTTACAAAACCAAACTAAAGAAAAAGTATATCTTTTATCAATACATTCCTTTTCATTCAGTTACAGTATAATGTGTGGTTCAGTCAATCTACATCTTCTAAATCTATAGCAGTGTTTAGTATATGGTACTAGGGTTACTTTCAGTTGATCCAAAGAAAGAGTTCACAACTACGGTATGCACAATTCCCTCGAGTCAAGGCTCTTGACCAAACTTTTTGGTCACCACCTTCAAACCTTCTTCAACTTAACGCACTTTGATCCACCGTAACAAAAACATTGGCAGCCACTGCTTCGTTTGTTTCAATCACAACACGATTCTCGGACACGTTCCTCAGAGCATGATTGGGGAAGGTGATGCCTGTGGAGCTTAAAGAGTACTGAACATTCTTTATAAGGTTAGGAAAAAGCAAAATATTGTTAAAATCAACACTCCAAGAGGTTCCATTCCCTTGCATAGACATTTTGGCAACTGTGGCCTTTAACTTCATCCCCCTTGCAATGTTTCTATCAACAATAACTTGATCAATTTGTTGGAAAGGACTATTTGATTGGTCAAGCTGAACAATTTCAACCCCCTGATTTGAACCTGAGAACATGTTATCAACAATATCAACACCATTCACAATTCCATTCTTGGACTTTAGGATAATATTGGCATCACCAAGGAAGAAACTGCTGGAGATATGGAGTTGAACCGGGTCTTCCACCACAATACTAGTGTAATCCATGTAAGAATTCACAATCCTGGTTTGTGTCAAACCGGGTAGTTTCAAATAAATTCCAGTGCCTCCAAAGCCAGTGGCCTTATTGTAACAATGTACACCAGAAAAGGCATTGGCCTGACCAGTAACCATTATTCCTATAGCAGCAGAGAAAATTACAACATCAGTGACAGCATTGTCATTACCCTGGAGGGTTATTCCAGTGCCTGAGAAGTCCCTCTCATTTTTGTCGCCACCAGCAGTTATATGCTGGCCGAGGAAAGAGTTCCTGATGTATGTTTCATGACCACTTTGTACTAAAATTCCATTGGTGGTGAAATGTGTGATGTAACAATTGTCTATGTTAGTCCTAAGTGAGTTTATGACTGAAATGCCTCCACCCCGGAAGTTTGAGTCCAGCAAGAGTTCCTTGAGAGTTATGAACTCAAAATTATAGGATGGTAAACTGTTTCCTCCATTAGAAGAGGGTGACAAATCAATGATATAGCCGTCTTCTGGAAAATTATCTGAGGCTCTTATAGTCCCTCCATGTATCTGCTTTTGCATCAAAATACAAACAAAAAATCAAACTTAGCTATCAAATTTTAAGGTCTTTTGGATGTCTTATTGAATAAAGAAATTGGAAAAGTATAGTTTGTCTTGACTTTTCTGTAACTTTATGTAACAAAAATTGGTTAAAATTAAAAAAGATAAAACCGTGTAGAAAAGAACAAGAAGTAGTGGCAATAAAGGAATGACGGTTGAAGAAGGGCAATTTTTTTCTAAAATCTTTATAGCTGTAGTCTTATTTTCTTGGTCTAGTTAGACCAACTGCTTCACCATCTTGACCAAAAATTTAACCACCTGCCTCAAAAATTAAATTTAGCCGTCATAAAGTCTTACAAGTTACAGCAAAGTGACAATTGGCAAATAATAATGAATTTGGAAGATACTTTTGATATTGTACATTAACTAATACTAACTTATAGGTGGTTTATATTTGTCATATAAAAAGTTGTTCATGAATGATGAAGTTAACAATTAGAATCGTTTTCTGCAGGCATACCATAAGGTTCCCCACCCCGGCCACCGGCAACTTCAGTGACCGGCTGATCAAGTAACTTCCACCCTCAAGATTAATCTGAGCACCTCCAAGGTCTCTGATGCCTTCCATCAAATATCCTTCACTAGGACCCTGGGTTGCATCTTCTATGGCTGCAAGGAGTGCTTCAGTGCTATCCGAATTACCCGTTGGATCTGCACCATAAGACGTCACACGGTACACGCGTGGATTGTTCACGCCCTGCATGACACAAAATATATCAAACACTTGCAAAGGACTTGCAATTGATATTTTCACCACAAAAGAAAAATGCACTAGACTAAAGAGTAAAGACTGGGGGGGGGGGAGGGATGTGCATGGTTGAATTACCTGGAGTGAGAGAGGAGAAGGAGAAGGAGCAGAAGAAGGGCTTGAGAAGGTTGATAAGGAAGATGGGGCTGAAGCAATGGAATCATGTCTTGTTAGAGAGGCCTTAAATGACTGCAATCTTTGTATTGCTTCATGATAGTTGTTACTAGAAAATGTCCTAGGAGGCAAGCTATCCTCATATGAACCAATAACTATGGAGCAAGCCATCCCTAGAAGCAAGGACCAAGCTAGAGTTTTTCTTGCCATTGTTGTTGTTGGAGAGAAGTTTGAGGCACTCAGGTTAAATAGAACAGGTTTGGGAAAAGCATTCCAGTTGTGTGGAGACTTAAATAAGGTTGAGAGGTAGAGGGAAAGGGTTGATGAAGGGAGATAAAGAAGGGTAATTAATATGGAGACATAGAAAGAAGTGGTGGTAGCTAAGTTTTGATGAGAAAAATGTGTACGAACATTTTCATATTGGAACATACACATGACACCCCCTATCATTTGGATTATTATGATATTAGTGAAGGGTTTTTTTTTTTTTTTTTCATTTTCCCTGACCTGACTGAAAAGTAAGCATTTACCAACTTCTTACTTTTGGGACCTTCACTAGTTTGACATTGTGTAAAAGGTATTTTGGAATAGGAAGAAAGCGCACCTGTGGTGACCTTAAATTATAGTGTGGAATTATTTGGCAGAGGAGGGTCCACCATACAAATCTTGGGTGACAAGGAAAATGTGCTTGGTTGATTCACCTTGGTAAAATTAGGAAAATAATAAATTGTTAGGTATTTAGGTATGTATTCATTGTTTAGAGGGTAAAATTAGGGAAAATATAAAGGAAAATTGGCAACCCATTAAACGTGAGTCATTCTTTTCAAAAATTATGGCAATGGTAGAAACTGAAGATGGGTTACCAAGAAAGTAGGGTTAAAGTTACAAATTCAGCATTGTCCTTCCTGGATCAAAGTATATAATTAAAGGACATTTCCTTTATCGAGACACAAGCAAATCACACAACTAAAGTTAACACCACATCTAAGAAGATCTTAATTAAGACATTAGGTTTTTGAGTTTTTTCACTTAGATGTTGTTCAACATACATATTTATATCTAATTATGGGATTTCTCACATTTATCTCTCTAGTATAATAATTTGTTATATGTTCTATAATATAGTAAAGATTAACAAAGAAAATTTAACATTATTAATCATTCAACCATATCAGCCTTCTCATTACCATGTTGGTTTTATGTGTATATGACTTGTTTACATTGTTATAGTGTGCACTAAACTGGGTGATTTTGGAAAACAAATTACTTGCATTCAGCTGTCCTGTGAGTGAAACGTGGGTGAAGTCTGCCAGAGTGGCATCTCCTTTGCAAACAAGGAAGCGAGGGTGAAGTCAGTCTAAGTAGCTGCTTTTGTAGGCAATTAATTCTTAGCCTAACATTTCCATCACTGACGGAACACTTGAATTGGTATCAAATTTTAATCTGGCTTCTCGTGCAAAATAACAAAAAAAGAATGGAAGCATCAATCAGAATAACATCTCTTAAATCCTATGTAACAAAAATCATCCATGTAAATAATTTCGAAATTATATTACTTTGATAATTTGTTTTACAAAATTACCCAGTTTAATAATAAAAAAAAAAAAGTAATTACAATGCAGCTAATAAAAACTCAAGCCCGAAATATCCATTAATGAAGTTTAACTCAGATTAATTGTAGTAAGCAGAGATCACATGCAAACCGTACGTGTTTAAACCCTGAGTAGCACGTTTAATCAAGACCTTGAATTTAGTGTGAGATTAATTAATAGATTGCCAATCTTAAAAGCCATTGTCATGACTTCCGTGTGATGCAGGGGATTTTGCTCACATTTTATGATTGAATATTTGAATCATTTGACATGATTGTTTTAACTTAATTAATAATGATAAATTCGAATTTAAATATTTAACTACATAATTTATTAAATACTCAAAGAGTTTTATAATTTATGATAATCTTATCTAGATTGAATAAGATTATTTCTAGTAAAAAAGATTTGAGGTAACGATGGTACATCCTAGGATCATTATAGTTCTCTCACAACAGAAATAGAGAAATTATTAAGTAGTCTAAACCATCTTATGATTGTTGATCGGGATTATAAATGACGTGCGATACTGAACTACTTAATTATTTTTCATAAAATTAACTTTTCTATGTATAATTTAAAAAAACTTTAGTATCAAAAAGATGAAATCAGCATAATTTGGACAAATGTATATTTAATGAATGGTGAAAATTGAGTATCAGTACGGCATCAACATTCAGCAAAACGCACTCGTGGTGGTTAATTAGAGTTGATTCCGTATTTAATTCGATTAAATGGTGCGTACGTTTTTTATATACGTCATGCAATTCGTGGTCTGAAGGAAAATTTACTTTCTGTATATAATCGCAAAAGAGTTAACATGAGGTGCTTAATCTGAGTTTATAGGTGAAATGACAAAGACAAAGCATGAAAAGATTGCTTTCCTTAAAGTTGGAAGACAGTTGCAAACACTTCGATCATGCTTTTGTTGGGTACCTTTCGATTTAAATTTGACGCAAACAAGTTATCTTGGAAGCGGCGTGAGACAAACCAAGTCTTAAAACATTGTAAATGCTTTTAGTATGTTTCTTTGAAACAAAAATCTTAACAACGTATTTTTTTTTATATTTTTTTCTTACTATTTCATGAATTCATATATATATATATATATATATATATATATCATACCAAGAAAAAACTGAATTCTACTATTTAAAAGGTTATGAGTGATTGCATATACAATCAAATGGCATTATTAGATTTTCTTTTATATTGATTTGGTTATAATTAATTTGAGAATAAAAACTTTTTATACATTTTAAAATTTTTGATAAAGAATAAATTTGAACATCAAGTAAGGATAAAACTGAGTTTACCTATTTTCTTTAGTGTTATATATATATATATATATATATATATTACTTGCTTAAATTTTACTATTATTATCTAGTATCTATTTTTTTTTTAAATAATCCTATAATGAACGACAAATACCTAAAACTTATGTACTAAACACAAATACCAAAACCCATTGGTATGCAGAGCATGTTTTGGGCCCCTAGATAAAAGGACTACATCTTATCCAGTCAAAAATATTAAAAAGGTTCTTGCTATTTCACTCCCTATATGCTAAGTACACCCCTGTACCCACTTTCTACCTCCAACGACCCATTGTACCCTTTTTCCTTAAAGATGTACACCCCATTTTCTTTCTGGAAATGTATTTCAAGAATTAAATATACCTATTCGAGAATATATCTTTGGAACTATAATATATAGTTCCAAAGATATACTTCTGGAATAGACAAAAGTTTTTAAATAAAATATCACTTAGGAATTAAGGTCATTGACGAAAAATACAAAAAATAAAAAATCATTGACAAGATAAATATTTATCTTATACCCATGTTTGTTATTCTAATTTTTATTTTATCATTGGAGTTCTTTAAATACTATCTAAAATCTTATTTTTTTATTTTATCTTTATTATTCTTTAAACCCTAATCTTAAACCATCTTTACCATATTTTCATTATATAATATTGTGCTTTCATCAATAGCATACAATATTTTATGTTTTCTTTTATGTGACACTATGTTTTCATGTATGTTCATGACTAACTTCATCTATTATACACCCTAATTGTAAAGCAAAGTTTTTGACGATGGTCTTTTTCTTTAATGACATTCATTCATTTTATAATCTAAGTCTACATCAACAATTAAAGTCTCAACCCTCAACGACTCTTAAATACTTTGATTGAAGTATGATTTGGTATTATTAATTGGAAATGTCTTTTTGGAATAATGTAAATCATTCTAGAAGTGTATCTTTGGAACTATAAGTTATACTTTTAGAGATAAAATTTTGGAATAGGTATATTTAATTCTGGAAATACATTTCCGCAAAGTAAAAGAGGTGTACATCTTTAAGGAAAAAGGGTATAATGGGTAGTTGGGTGGTATAAAGGTGATATAGAGTGTACTTAGAAAAATTAGGTGTAAATAGAAAGAGAGAGAAATCTAATTGGTTTAAAGACCATTTAAAAAGAAACAGAAAATATTTTCTCCAGATACAAAAAAGAATTGAAAAAGACAAAAATAAAGTAACTTAAACTTATTAACAACCTGGTTTGAAATATAAATAGGCAGTTGCTATTTACAAACCCCATTTTTAAGTACACCCTCATTCCATTTTTCTTCCTTAAAGATATACACCCCTTAGAATCCCTTTTTCTTTTTCCGAAATATCTTTCTTGAATAACATGAGTTTAATGGTCATACATTAAAGGTATAAAATAATTTTACATGACCATCCAATCACATATCACTGTTGATATGATTTTTAAAATAATTATCGTAACATTAACAATCTTATCATACATAATGGGTTGTAATTGGATAATCTGTAAAAAAATTTACAAATGTATCATCCTTTTTCTGATAACATGTATACCTATTCTAGAAATATATTTCCATAGCTACATATATAATTCTGAAATATATTTTTGCTATTAAAAAATAAATATTTATCTTCCACCCTATATTTCTTAGTTTTATTTTGATCTTATCATTAATAAACTTTAAATCTTATTTAAAATCTTATTTTCTAATTCACTTATCCATAATGATAAATGGACATACAACCTGCTTCTTCTGTTTATCCAATAATAAGAACTAAGAACTTGATTAATTATTTGTTCTGGCTCCATTCAAAGTTTTCCAAATTCCATCCTCATTTTACAAACCCTGTTGTAATTTGCTAGCTATGCTATTTGGTCGGGTTTTCACCTTTTAAATGGTGCATGTCAGTGTCACCTTTAAATGAGTGCCATTGAAACACGTTGTGTAAAAGCATGCTTGTTGCCGCGTCTAATTGCCAATGGACGTGTAAGCCACAACTGTAGCATATGCACCAATAGTATTCCTACGACTTACACCAAATCAAACACATGTCAATTCATTTTTTAGATTGATAATATGTAAAAATGGAAATACATCGGACGTCCATGGCCCTACCTGTTGAATTCCTAGTCTGATTATTTAGTAAAAAGGTCAAATAATTTATAATAAAAATATAGTTAGGTAGGATAATCTACAAGTTTTTTGTTTAATATATATATATATATATATATATATATACATATTAAACTCGATGGGATGTCCTACTTATTAGCCAATGTCAATAAAATAAAATAAAAAATTAAAAGTCACTCTTAATAATATAGACATTATCAACTATATATTTTGATGATATTTAGCTACCACCTTTCGTTTTCCACAATGTTTCAGGTGCTAATGAAGGATATATTCCTAGAATATTAGAGAAATGTAGATGTAGGCCTGCATGTAGCATATAGTTGTCATCCCTTGTAGATGTAGTACGTTCCATGTTATGCCTGCGATGGGCATAACCCTTGGAAACATTTATTCTCCGTATTTGGTGCTGAATTTAATTTCAGAATCAATGCTTTTTAATTTACTTCGATCGACTGTTGAGGGTTTCTTCAACCGTACAACAAGGAGGCCAGGTCGGGCACATGCTCTAATATTCAACAAATTAAATTGATATTCTTTTTTACTTTGGTTGGCTGATCTATGTCCTTATCTTCAAGAATCAAGGGAATCATGATGATGTGCTCTTTACATGAAATGACTACATTACGTGTGCTAATATAATTTATTTTTCTGTTGTATTGAAACTGGTTTTTCTTTTTTTTATAAATATTGTAGTAAACTCCATGCTACATCAATGTCTAATAATGTCTGATACTTGTTGTCTAAGACACCACTTGTGCATCTTTCTTACAAATTTAATATTGGACTTCTATAATTTTAGCATTTATAATTGTATAGCACATCATGCAGCTCATTTGTTTCATGATCCTACAAAAGTTGTCAAACAAGAAGATAAATGCAATGTTTTTGAAGTTTGTGGTTTGCATTGATTATTATTTCCACTAGATCCTTGATCTAGATACACTTCAAATACCAATCTAATTTATCTTATAGTTTATGCAGGGTGAATAATTACATGTTTGTCTTGGGGCAAATAATGTAAAAACATTATCCTTTATGGTAAATTTTGGGCTTAAGGACAAAGGATATGTATTACTTCACCCTCCTCTCCATCTGCACAGCCATGAGACTTGCACATGGAATGAGAAATATGTTTGTGGAGTTTAGAATCCATTGTTAGTCAGTTGCCTTTATATCCTAATTTTGCAAATCTACAAATCAAATATATGTAGATGAAACATCCTTAGATCCTAGACATCATCACTTGAAGGTAGCTATTGGTAGCCGTATTACAACAATATCAAACATAATATATGGGCTCTTTTTTATCTTTTTGATCAGTTTGATGTTTCTTTAACCTAGAACATAACACAACACATTAATACTAAAAGTGGTTCAATTTTGGTTCTCTTGAAAAGGTGGGGATCAAAGGCAACGGACTAGAACAGAATGCTTTGTTCTATTATGTCTGCGTCAAACTTTATTGAAATAGTTTTCATGTAAAAGTTCAATTTAGATATATCTTGTCTAGTTATTTTAGGATTTTATCTGCGTCAAACATTATTGAAGTGTTTCATGTATAATTAACTTTATTGAGGTGTTCATGTAATTATGTAAAACTTTAATGTATTCAAATAATGTCAAAATACATATGCCATTTTGATGGTTTACTTGAGGAGTTGCTGATGTACACAAATTAAGGTGCATTAATCGGGTTCTGAATTTTTTTTTATTATTATTTCCTTTATGTTGGTGTTCTTGAGTGATACTATTTCTATTTAAATTTTGCTCCTTTTCCTTATTTTTCATTTCTTTGTGAGACTAGATAAAACTTCTTAATTTTATCCGATATGAATGTGGTGGCAATCCGGATGGACTATTGACGAACCTGAGGTTGGATGGGCAGAATATCTGCAAAAAGTAATTTGATATTTAAGTCAATAATAATCTCATCAGAGAGATGATATGAGATATCCTAAATGTGAAATTAATTCAATGTCACTCCTAGTATTTATAGGACTGAATTCTATGATCTACTAGACCCATAATCTTCTAGAGGGAAATAATTCTGTGTTTTGAACAGGACAGGTCTAACAGTGAAATAGACTTGAAACAATTTTGAGATTTTTTATATTTTAAATTAAAAAATTATATATGTTAATCATTTTTTTCTAACATACATGGCAATATGCTAAAAGTTCTGTGACCGAAATCAACATATATATTTTGGTGGTGGACCACTTTGGGCTGATGTGATGAACTCTAAATATGGATCGGGCCATCAGCCTGATCCGTAACCAAACTATTGAATTACTCTCATGATTTGCCACCAACAGTAATAAAACACAAAATAACTAAAAAAACTATGGGTGTATCTGATAGAGAGGGATGAAAGAGTGAGGAATAAAAAAAAATGAAAGGACGTGGGAACAAAATAGGAAGTGAGGGTATTTAATTGACATGAAAGATTTAAATTAAAGTGATTAGATAGGTAAAATAAAAGAATTTTATATAAAATAAAAACGTATCACTATTTTTATTTATTTATTGATACTCATTATTATTATAGGTTCCATTAGCTCTACGGTGTCTTTGGAATTGATTCTGTAGCAAAAACACATGGCCATAATCGGTTATCTATAATATATAATTGATTATGACATGACAGGTATGTCGTTCGTGTAAAAACACGACGCTCCAGCAGGTTTATTTCATTTTACTTACACTTTCATCCATGTTTTTTCTCTTCATTTTGCGATAAAAGAATGTATTATGGGGCATATTGTTTTTTTTCTTTTTTCTTTTTTATTTTCTCTATTATCTTTTGTATTTCCCAATTTAACTTCATCCCTATCCCTTCTCTCCCATCGGAAACTGCAAAATAACACTGGTCACTCCGCTGAAACCACTCTATGGCAGCCAAGTTTCTTCATCACCAAAAAAAAAAAAATCAGTAACAAACAACAACAAACACCCTTCATCCCCTTTCCTCCTTCCCAATCAAATCCTACGAAACCCCAAACAAAATTTGCATAAGGATAGATCTATATCAATTTCAAAGAAAAAGCAATAATTGTGATCAAAGAATGCAACCCACTTTTCTCAAATCCTAAGAATAAACGGTACCACTCTAAACCAGAACATACAACAAATCAAAAAAATCCAACCCAGATTCAAGAAACAGATCCAAATCAAGATTTAAAAAAAAAAGCACACCATCACAGATACAACCCAATTAACCAGCGACCCACCCCTCCCTCTATCGTCTAAAATGTTCCTTCGTCCGCAACCAAAATCATCCTTGTTCCTCTCCGACGCCAGCTGATTCGTCATCTCAAGGTCGGCACTCGAAATCGACAGCACACCATCACCACACTTGCTTGAGCGCAATACATCAAACACCTTCAGATCTACGGTGAGGTGGTCAACCAACGGATGCCGACGGTGAGGTGGTCATCATCAAAGTCTTCGACACAAAAATCTGGCCAAAGCGTTGCAGCTTCAGCGACTCCAACTGGGGTCTGGGGCCCCATTCCTTAATGCTTATGTATTTTGTGAAAGGGGTGGGTGGATATACAAAGACCTTGGTTGGTGACGACGACATAGTGGAGTGGTGGCGGCAGTAACGCGGTGTAGTTTCATGTGGTGGAAAGATGGTGGTGCACGGTGGTGGAGGATAGAAGATATGGGAGAGAGAAGAGAAAGGTAAAAGAAAAGGGCAAATGGGGAAAGATAAGCAAAGGTAGAGAAAAAAGAAAAAAATTGGAACCATATGATAAAAATTAAAATAAATCTAACGATCAAAATTGTTTTGTAATATCATGACATTGAAAAAATTAGTGTTACCAAGAAGAGAAAAGTACCATCACCGTCAAGAAAACTCTCTTGTGTTCAACGAACTCTTGATATAGGAGGTGGCTTGGTGCTTCTTTATGTTTCTCAATATCATGAAATTGAAAAAATTGTTAACTTCATTCTTTGATATTAACTTCGTTCCTCAAATAAATTCATTTCCAATCTATTGTAGTTGTAACATTGTTTGATAAATGCCTAAGAGGAACATCAATCGTGCAATTTCATGATAAATTCCATCTTAAAATGAGCAATGTTGAGAGTGTCAAGAACCTATTAATTTGATGAAATGCATGCTAGAGAGAAATGTTTCTATTTGGAAAGCAATGATCATAGGCAACAACCAGTCACATTTCTGTCAACTACAAATGATCACGGTTCCTAAATAATAGGCTCTAAATCACATTTTTGTTAACACTGATTTCATTGTTTTTTTAATTTTAAAATACAAATATATTTAGATTCAATGTAATATTTTCTCTCTTAAGCAAGGTGCTCTAAATTCCTCTTATGAATGAAAATTGATCGAGTTCATTTTTCACCACACAAGGTTCTCTAACATCTTAACATAGACCATAAACATGGCCCCTCCACTGCTCCATAGTGGGTAGCAAATAGAAACATGGAGCTAGAAACTCAAAGAGCATTAACATCACGGAAAAATATTATTAACATCATCGGAAAATGCATAGTTTTGAAAGCACTGTCAAATTTTGAGTGATTATGTGTAAATCTGACGTGTAATGTTTGTATGTATACAAGAATTGCTCTCACTTACAATCTCCTTTCACCCATTTAAACCAAATACTACCTAAAACTGCATGCTCCTACATTTGCAGTAGAGGTTGCTAACTTTTAATTTTCTTTTCCTTCCGGTTCGTATAATTTCCATATGCTACTTACACTAATATATGATGATAGCTTATTTGTGTGAAGATTTTCTTTCAAAATACTTTGATATGATGTTTGTTTCTGTTCAAGTGGCACCACGCATGCTTTTGCATGCTTCAATACAAACAAATTTCTATACTTGAGTTGACACTTGACATTTTCACGCGTATGAACTATACACTCTATCAGTTTATTGCTTATTCAGAGCGTGACTTCACATGGCAAGAATTAAATAGTCTACCCAGAACATTCTCCTCTCCCTAAATCTATAACAAAATAACAGAGAAAATTGAGTTTGTATTCCACAATTCTCTGTGGCTGGTTGTTCAGGCATTCTTTGCTTTCAGTATAACGTGTGTTTGGATCATAAAAGTGATTTTAAATAAAACTAATTTTGATAAGAATTAATGTTGAAGTAATATGACTCATATTCGGATGATTTTTGGTTAAAATTGATTCATATATATTTTTATCTAATGTAGAAATTATTTAAAATTATTTCACATCTTAATTAATTTTGGACTTCAAATCAATTTTGATATTTTATTTTATTGATAAGAATTGAATGTGATATATAAAAAAATACAACACTCAAGTTTAATCAATTAAGTTAGATTCATTTAATAAACCAGTTTTGATATCTTCTTTAAAATAAAAGCAAACATGAAAAAAATAAAATTCTAAAATTAATTCTAAACTTAGAATTAATGTTGTTAATTGAAACTGAACATACACTAAATCTTTATGTTCAAATTGATATTTTTTAACAGAGATGTTCAAATTGATATTGATGTCAAGGTTTATACCTAATTCTGTTTTATGATTTGAGAAGTCTAATAATTTATCAAAAAAAAAACTCTAAAAAATGTTGGGTTTTTTTCTTCCTCTGGTTAGCTGTCAGCTCAATAAGTTTTTAAATTAAAAAATAAAAAGGTAAAAGTTACACTCAAAGACAAACACACTTTTATTTCATCAGAACACGTGCCATTACTTTTAACTTAAATACTTAAATAAGGTACAGGGCAACGGGCGTAATTTTCTTCGTTTTGTGACTGGCGGCGTGCTTTTTGATGAGGAGGTAAAAAAATGCTGATTGTGATATATATTTTTTTTAAAGTCTTTATGTAAATTTTGATTATTTTAGGTGAACTTTAAAATTCTATATCCTAATGTTAGTGTGTTTCTTTTAAGAGAAAAATGTTATGCTCTAAAAAGTTTTAGACAGAGATGTAATTATAATTTATTATATATTGTAAATTTATTAACTTTTAGGTTAAATTATTATTTAAGTTTTCTAATTTATTTTTAATATTCAATTAAATCCTTTAATTATTAAGTGATTTAATTGGATTCTTTTCGTCAATTAAGTATCAACTCGTTAAGAAAATTCAACTAAATCACTTAATAATTAAAATATTTAATTGAATATTAAAAATAAATTAGAGAACTTAAAGAGTAATTTAACCTAACTTTTAAAATAATTATTTAAAATAATTTAAACAGTAAATTATAATTAAACTTTTTATTAAATGACATCTATTTTTTAAGTGGAGATGACATCTGTTTTTCTTACAAGAAAATCTTAATGGAGTAGTGGAGTTTAATAAATATAAACAACAAAATTGTCTTCATTCAAATATTTTCGGTAGTTACATATTCATTATTTGACTCTTATAAAGTGCAACATATATTTTAAAAGATAAAATACATAAATCTCAGTTTTTTTTTATTTTAATAAATGGTCCAGATTGCTCAAAAAAAAAAAATCATAATTACTTTTTATTTATTTGAGTGACTTGAATATTTTTTATAGCTATTTATTATGTTTCTCCGTGAATCTCTTAAACGGGAAAAGTTAATTTAATTTGCTCGTTTTGTATTGTATGTCCACCTTTCTCAACAAAAGATTCTCCCTACTCCCTAATTTTTTTAAATAAAATAAAAGTACACAGTAAAAACAAAATCATTTTGAAGATTCTTTCTGGTTGATTATCATCATGTATGTGACAGATGCCAATATTTGTTTATCTGTGTTTATCATATTAAAAGTTTCTTGCCTCTTCGTTGATTCCAACATTAGTACTG